>BJCM01183441.1:1060-14467 GCA_018326385.1 Flaveria bidentis
AATATAATGCTGATAATCATTCTTCAAGCATCAATTTCTTCAATATCAATAACAAATCAATGAATTTGAGATTTTTCAGTTCGAAAACTTCATCTTCGTTCGAACAACAAATTCAACAGATTTGAAGAATTTTACTGCAATTCGTGATTCAAATTATGTTTCTGATGATGAAACACAACATTGATACACAATATTTCACTCAAATTGTCAATCAATTACAGATTTCAGTGGATTTTTGAAGTTTCTATGTTCGACAGAACTTCAAAAACACTCAACCGAAAGCTCTGATACCAATTGATAGACTTTGATATCAATTGATATGCTCTGATACCAATTGATAGTTCTGATATCAATTGATCGGATCAGTACCAATTGATAGGCTCTGATACCAATTGATAGGATCAATTGAGACAATCTGTAATGATTTGTGTAAACAGTTCAAGAGAAACACAAACAATTGTAATCAATTCAAGCAATATCAACAAATTCACAGTTTATTGATATAGCTAAGACAATTACAAGAGTAAGAAAGCAGTTAGCAATTCTCAACAAACTCTCAACAACTTCTTTACAACTCTCTGAAAAATTGCATGCAACCATTCTAACTAACTCTCTAGTCTAAGCTATTTATATTAGCAACTAAGGAACTTACAATTTACAAAACTAGTCCCTATACTAGTACAAACTATAAAATATATACAAAAATACTAAATGTTAATCTTTCAAGGGTTCTAACAAGGTTTATTCAACCAAGCTTATCAATATGGGTAGCACCTATTCTCTTTATTAAGAAGAAAGATGGCATATTCTGAATATGTATCGACTACAAAGAGTTAAACAAAGTTATAGTCAATAATCGATACCCTTTTACTTATATAGTTGATTTGTTTGATCAACTTTAGGGATCAAGTTAATATTCTATGATTGATCTGAGGTCTGCTATCATCGACTCAGAGTTTGAATGGATGACTTCTCGAAGGCTGCATTCAATACTCGTCATGGTCATTATGAGTTCTTGGTCATGCTATTTGGGTTAACTAATGCACTTGAAATATTCATGGATCTCAAGAATCATGTTTGCAAACCCTACCTCGATCAGTTTGTTATCGTGTTCATTGATGACATATTGATATATTCTAAGATCAAGGAGGAACACAAGGAGAACCTACTTCTAATATTGGATTTACTTAGAAAGAAAGCAGTACGCCAATTTTTCTAAGTGAGATTTCCAGATTATTGAAGTGCAATTATTGGGTCACATTGTTAAGAATAGGGAATACATGTGAATCCTTCAAAAATTTAGGTGATAAAGAATTGGTCGGTTCCCAAGAGGATATTATTGACGTTTCATTGAGGGATTTTCTAAGATCACTTAACCTCTCACAACTTTGACCCATAAAGGAATAACGTATAATTGGAGTGAGAGTCAAGAACCACTTTCAGTTGTTGAAATAGAAACTCTGTAGTGTAACAATATTAGCATTACCGGAGGGAAGTGTTGACTTTGTGGTTTTATTGTGATGCTTCTATCCAAGGACTTGGTTGTATTCTGATGAAACATGACAAATTAATAGCCTATGCCTTGAGAGAACCGAAGGTGCATAAAAAGAACTACACTACTTAGGACGTGGAACATGGTGTAGTGGTCTTTTCCTTGAAGATCTACAGACATTACTTGTACGGTACTATATGGTTTTATGTAAGGCTAATGCGCCTAAAACATTCAAAGTCTTTCCTGCATGCATGCCCTAAAGTACAGAACTAGAGATGCTTCGGAAGTTTTTTCACCATGCAGTAGAAATATTCTAATTGTAAAATCTTCAAAAGCCAAGACCAACATCTTCCGAAGCAAAGAAGTTAGGACAGATTTTCTTTCGAAGACTTTTGAATACATGCTTTATCTGTTTTACTTTATCATAAAGCTGAACCACTTTGCCCTACCACTCTATCCAGCCATCAACTTACATAAGTTGGTGAAAAGATCCATATTTTTGGTAAATTGTATATTGAGGTCTTGAGTCTATGCTTTCTACTTTATGTACATTTATCCTTTCTGTATTATATTAGGATGTCAGCTGTGACATACTATAGTCACTAGTCAAAAGGCAATATGCGTTTTGACTTTACATTTGATATTTTTGTCTAGTTCAAATGTATCCAGCTGGCCTTCTAAGTATGGCCGCCTATAGGATGTTGTATAAAGTATCTCAGGACCTTTTATCCTTACTTATGCTTTTTACAGTTGTAAAAGAACTTGAAAGCAATATACAATATTCTTTAAAACCATCTACTTGTCTTGTTTTGTTCTAAATTTTGTCTCATATTTTGCTTGTGTTCTAAGTATCATTCTAGTGTGTTACCAGTTCTCTATTTGATCTGTTAAATGTTCTAAAACAACTCTCTTCATTGTGTGTTTGTGTTGTAAGTGACCAAACCCTCTAAACGGTCCTTCAATTGGTATTAGAGCATTCCAGGCTCTTGATTGTAAGATCTCACCATCTTAAGATCTCTTACACACACTAAATACTTAACATCTCAAATGGCAGCTCTCATTAAAGTTGATATGGAAACTAGAACCATGACGAAGTCCCCACTGATCACTCCTGAAGACTTTGACACTTGGTTTCAACAGATGGAAGGGTTTATCGAGTCACATGACTCCAGGATATAGGAATCTGTTGTCTCAGGGCCTCACATACCAAGCACTTCTTTAGCTACTGCTCGACGTGGTATGATTCCAAAGGTTGTGGCTGACTATTTTTATGAAGATAGGAAGAGAATAGAGATTGATCAGAAAGCCATGATAGCCCTTCAAATTGCCCTTGCAAACTCCATATACAGAGGCTTCAAGAAGTGAAAACTTGCTAACATCTATGGGATGCACTGAAGCTGATGTATGAGGCTTCAACTGAGGCCAAGGAGAATAAGAAGGATCTCCTAAAGCAGTAGTTTGAGAGCTTCACCTTCAAATCAGGTGAAACCATGACTCAACAATTATAGAGAATATATCAAGAGGCTGATGCAACCCATACATCCAAAGTCTATCCTGCATGTTGCACAAGTGCATTGAAGAAGAATGCTTCAGAAGTTTCACACATGCAACAAAAATATTCTAAGTGTGAAATCTTCCGAAGCCAAGACCAATATCTTCCGAAGCCAAGGATGAAGTCTTCCGAAGCGTTAGAGACAAAGTCTTCCGAAGCTCAACTCTTGAAGACAGATTTCTTCCAAAGACTTTTAACAACATGCTTTATCTGATGTACTTTTCCATAAACCTGGACCCCTTTCCGCTGCACCTCTGTAAAGTCACCAACTTACATGAGTTGGTGAAAAGATTCATGCTTTTGGTAACTATACATTGAGGTCTTAAGTCTATAACTTTCTACTTCATGTACTTTATCCCTTTAGTAATAGATAATGATGTGATCTATGGCATGTCATAGTCACTAGTCAAAAGGCAATCTGCCTTTTGACTTTATAATTGATTTTGTTTTATGTCTAGTCAATTGTATCCAGCTGGCATTCATAGTATGGCCGGCTGTAGGATGTGGTATAAGTATCTCAGGTTCTTGTAACTTTCTTTTATGCTCTGTAACACTAGTAATAGAACTTAAGAAAGCAATATACTGCATTCTTGAAAACCATACACTTGTGTATCTTGTTCTATCTCTTACTAAATTACTTGTGTTCTTAGTATCATATATTATGGTTAATCCAGCTCACTGTTTGATTAAGTTTTAGTTTATTCTCCTTTTTATCTTATTGTGTTGTAAGTGACCCCCTTCACCAGTACTGCATTTGGTATCAGAGCATTCCAGGCTCTTGATATAAGATCTCACCATCTTTAGTTCCCTCACACACGCAAATACTAAACTTTTCAAATGGCGTCCATTTCCAAGACTAATATGGAATTTGGAACCATGAACAAGTCCCCACTTATCACTCTTGAAGACTTTCATACCTGGTGCCTAAGAATGGAAGGTTTCATGAGGTCTCTAGACTCAAGAATGTGGGAGTCTGTTAAGAATGGACCTTATATACCATTCACCCATTCTGCTACTGGTGGTGATATGATCCCCAAGGATGTGACTGACTACTCAGATGAAGACAGAAAGAGAGTAAAGATTGACCGAAAGGCCATGACAACCCTTCAGACTGCTCTTCTTAACTCTGTATACAGAGGTATCAAGAAATGCAAAACAACTAAGCAGCTGTGGGATGCATTGAAACTGATGTATGATGTTTCCTCTAAAGCAAAGGAGAACAAGATGGATCTCCTGAAGCATCAGTTTAAAAATTCCACTTACAAAGTAGGTGAGACCATGACTTAGCAATACTTCAGGTATGTTGAGATTGTGGATACCCTAGTGGATGGAGGAGTTGTTCTTGAGAACAGAAACATTGTAAGGAAGTTCATGTACTCACTTCCTAGGCAATGGACACACTACTCTGTGGTTATCAAGAGGACTGAGAATCTTAAAACTCTTACTCTGACAAAGTTATATGGGATTCTCAGTGGCTATCAGATGGAGATGAACATGCAAGTTTCATCTAGCAACTCCAACAATCAAATAGGTTCAGCCCTTCATATGGTTGAAAGGGATAGCATAGAACCACAAAATCATCTCATATGCTACCCTGACAACTCACCAAAGGGTCCTTTCATCACCTTCCCAGAGACACCAAGGGAGATTAATACTCAAAGAAGCCCATTCCAAAAGACAAGTTCTTCTCAAGCCTTTGTGTCTTTTGATGAAGGTTGTGGAAGCTTTCTTTTCACCCTTGAAGACCTGGTCTGTATCCATCCAAATGATCTGGAGTACATGAAGATAGTTCAGTAGATGGCTCTTCTCATTCACAGAGCCAAGAAGTTCTACAAGCGGACTGGTAGGAAGTTTCCAAGCAATGCAACTAGTGGAAAGTTTGGGTTGGATAAAAGCAAAGTCAAGTGTTCAACTATAACTTGATGGGACACTTTGCTAGGGAGTGTAAGGAACCAAGAACAAATGGTGACCAAACACAATCCAACCAAACTACAATAACAAAGCTACCCAGAATGAGAAGCCAAAGCAGCAGGCTGTTGTTGCTGTTGAAGAAGGAGGCTTTGACTGGAGCTTTCAGGTGGAAGATGCTTCTCCAAACCAAGCACTGATGGCAGATCATGATGAAGCCAAGGTATTGGAACATCTCTATGCCCCTGAAAGCATCGCAAAAGTTAACAGATATAGGCCCTATAACTTAGAAATGAGATCTGATATTGAGTCCTCGAACATTTTAAAAGCTGATTTTAGAAAGTCTGAAAATGATTATAAACTGGAGATAGAGGACATAGAGAAAACTATTTCAGTTTTAAAAAATGAGCATACAAATTTTAGGACTCAGATCAAAGATATCATAACTAAGTTGACTGAGTGCCAAGCTGAGCTTGTGATCAGCAAAGCGAGGGCAGAAAAGTGAGTTCTTGAAGAAGAGACCTTCAAGAACATGATATCCTCATCCCTGCTCAACAAAGTGTGCTATCAAAACAAGCAGGGACTAAGATCAAATGAGATGGCTCTTCCACACACAATCTTGTCTATAAGAACACCTAGGTGTGGAACTTGTGAAGATGAGCTTCCTCTCATAGATCCTTTGAATGAAAAGGATGAAGAAGTGATAGTAAAGATGAGGGTGGAGAAGGGATGTGAGCATAGTCAGTCTTATTCCCAGCATAAGGCTCTTGGGAAAAAGAAAATGGAGTGTGTCATGTGTGAAAGTACTACTCATCTTGCTAAGGATTGTTCATACAATCCTAAAGGTACTCTTCATGTGACCAAGACAAGGACTTCCAAGAATTCGAAGAAGATTCAAGCTTCCGAAGGAAAATCTGTTTCCTTCGGAAACTCCAAATCTGAGAAGAAGGCAAGTGGAAAATTGCCTTTAAAAGAAAAGTTGGTTTCTAAAGGAAGGAATACTTCCAAAGCACTACAGTCTACTGCAGTGTCTGCAAAATCTTCCGAAGGTTCAGTCATCAAAACTTCTGAAATTTCAAAAGCTTCCGAATTATTGAAGGTCAAGTCCAAGCTTCCAAAGGTGGTGTGGAAGTCTAAGAAATACCAAGTGACTGAAAATTCTACATCAACAACAGCTCAAGATCCTCCTAGCACAACCATAGGATCTATTAATATTGCATTACCTTCTGTTACTCTTAGTGAGCCCAAGACAAATAAGGTTTGGGTTTCCAAATGTAACTAATCATTTTCTATGTGCAGGGACAGCTCAAGACAAACAAGAATGTCTGGATCATTGACAGTGGCTGTTTCAGGCACATGACCGGCAATAGGTTACTACTCTAGAACTTTGAAATGATTGATGGAGGACCAGTTTCTTTTTGAGGAGATGAAGGTGGTTACATTTCATGAAGGGGCAAGGTCACAAATGGAAAGCTCAACATTAAAAAGGTAAACTTTGTCAAGGAGCTTGGGTACAATCTTCTGAGGGTATATCAATTTTGTGATCAGTGTCATAACATGCTCTTCACTAAGCATTAGTGCATTGTTCTCAATCCCGGGGTGATTATTCCTCATGAGAATATCCTACATAGAGTCCCCAGGAAAGAAAACATGTAAAAGATAGACTTTCAAAAAACATCTCCATCTGGAGAAGTTTTATGCTTTTTGTCTAAAGCCAATAGTGATGAGTCTTTCCTATGGCATTAAAGAATGTCCCATGTAAACTTTAAGAACATGAATAAACTTATTAAGAATGATTTGGTAACTGGAATGCTAAAGAAATAGTTTACAAGTGATGACCATTGTGTTGCATGCCTGAAAGGGAAGCAACATAAGGTATCTCATAAGCCTAAGGAAAGAAACTCCATCACTACTCTCCTACACTTGTTACATATGGATCTCTTTGGCCCCACCAGTGTAATTAGTCTAGAAAGGACCTCTTACTATTTAGTGATCACATATGACTTTATAAGATCCACTTGGGTCTTTTTGCTTAGAACTAAGGATGAGACTCCTGTGATTCTGAAGAATTTCATCCTAAAGATTGAGAATCAATCTGATCACAAGGTCAAATTCATAAGATGTGATCAAGGAACTTGTTAGGACCGTGTATTAGATGAAATACTAACTGATATACGTGTATACCGAATCAAATAGTGCGGAATCCTATTTGATTGACGATCCAATCAATGAGAACGCACGTAGAAACAATTGTAGATTGAATCTAAATGTTAAGAATAATTGGTAATCGATCTAGTGCGATCTATGAACTTGGAACAGGTCCTTAGTTGTCTCTGGACGGCTAGAGTACGTATGTATTCGAAGTGTTATGTTTTCCATGAATTAAGTGGTATTTATAGGTTAGGGTTTCTCATTCGTGCGACTAAACCATTAGCATGGTTCAGCCGTGCGATTGAACCATGCGGTTGATCCATTCTCATGATTGAGTGTTTAGTCGTGCAACTGATCCAGTCTCCTGGTTCAATCGTGCGACTGAGTCATTCGCATGAAGTTGTTCATGTGTATGGTCCATTAGCATGGGCCATTCACATGAGAACTTCATATTACTAAGTTTGAATATATTTCTTAATCATTATATTACTAAGATTAATTCAAACCACCATAAACCTATATAATTAGTTCAATAAGCGTTAACCTACTAATCAATGAAATAATAAACATTATAAGCACAACCACACATTGTATTTCATTAAGTACCCATTCTATTACATATGTGTAAGACAACAAAGACATTTTACATTAAGCTCATAAACTAGGTACACTGTATCTACATACTCCCCCTTGGACCTAGTTTCATCTATTGTCTTACATTCTTCATAAGCTCCTCATATTTCTTGTACTTCTCCTCTCTTGTAACTACTGCATGTATTTCAAATGCAAAGCAAAGTCTAATCACGTTTTGGAATTGGAGGGCTTGTACAATATCTTGCGTATCATAGAACAGTGGCCACTTGTATAAGGTGTAAACATCATCAGCCGACAAGTTAGTGAGTCACATGGGGTCAAACACCTTGATAGTTTCCATACTACCATTTTTGTTTAGCACTATGACCGCCTCACCTGTTCTCCAATCGTATTACCACCACTTGAAGTGTGGAGTGAAGTCCTATGGCATTTCCCGTAGAGGAATTCTAGACATCGTCCGCGGAGGACTCCACTTCAACACTATTTTTGGTTTTCCAGTAATGGCATCAACTTCAGATCTTCTGACATACCTTGTTGGTTGTTGAGGTTTGAAGTTGACCCACCTGGTGTGGTACTCTCTCTTTAAGGCAACATATAGCAACTTCAATTTTGCTAGCTTTTTAAGCTCAAAACCCAGAAGAGTCTTCAAAGCGTGTGGGAATCTGAAGTACTTGATCCCCTTCTCTCTTTTAACAACATAAACGTTAAGATCTTCAAAATAGGCCCACGCTATAGTTTTGCCTGACAACTTTTGATGCTTCTTCACTTTATAGAGTTTGGTGTAGACATTCGACTTTGGAGCACTGCGCTGGACTTTGAGTTTTGCAAAACATGTTGCCCATTCAGCCTTTCCAATGTTGACATCAGCGTCTGAGGCTTGGGCTTGCTCTTTATTCTTCTCCGACTCCTGTTCCATTTTATCCAGAGTTTCGAATGTATCACTAACAAGGGTGTCTCCCAGATTTGGAATGACATTTCCTTCGTTGTCAGCATACTCTGGATAATGTTGGGCCATGAAATCTTCAATCTCTATCTCTTCTATGTCATTTAGCTCATTGTCACTTTCCACGTTTACTGTAGGAGCATCCTTCACGATCTCGTCAGGATTCAGTCGGAACATTTCGGCTAATTGCTCATCAGTGAGATCATGAATTATTTCTCCTTCTTCAGAAGTGTAACTCATAGATCTCCTAACTATCCCTTGCAGATCAATAATCATTGTGAGTTGAGTCTTGACCTGCTGAATGGGAGCAACATCATATTCATCTTTTTGAAAAATTGGATCTACTTGATTTAAAACATGTAACACATTAACCATTAGTCAATAATCAAAACAGTAAACATCAAATATATACATACATAAACATTAATTACATAATATTAATCCAAAACTCAATTACAAATTTTTCAAGTACATAAATATCTAAACATTACTTTTCCCCTGAATAGAGGGCGCGTCAGTAGGAGGGGCAGAAGATGAGGCTCCTTGGTCTTGATTTCGCTTTGTACGTCTCTCTTGACCTAGAGCTGATGTAAATGCAGCTACATCTCCGTCATCATCATCATCACTATTCTGCCTTTCCCTTGTCTCTTCCTTCTCACTAGCCTCATCATCATCACTATCATCATCTTCACCATCATCATCATCATCATCATCATCATCTCCTTCTCTTATCTTGAGTGGCTCATCCTTTGATCCCTTGAGCTTGAGCATGATGGTCTTATTTGATATCTCCAACTCCTCTATCCTCTTTGCTGAGTGGACGTTATGCTCCTGGAGTTGGGCAGTTTGCTGAGCTTGCTGTGAGATCTTCTGTGCTTGGGTGCCATTTAGCTCCACAAGCTGACGTAGTTGGGTAGTCTTTTCTTCATCAACAGCTAACAGCTTTAGCACCATATAGTTGAGTGCTGACAGATGTTCCTCTACCCTAATGGGGGTAGAGATGAACCTGTGTAAAATTTAGGGTGGGATGATGGTCCGGCTTGGTGGCTAGTTGTGGTGGTGGTGGTTGTGGTGAATATTAGGGGTGGTATATGAGTGGGTTGTGATTGGTGAGTAGTAGTGGTGGATGGGATGTGGGTAAGTGGTGGAGTGGGTGTGGTAGTGGTGATGGTGGTTGTGGCTGTAGTAGTGGGTGGAATGGTGGTAATGGAGGTGGGTGGAGTGGTGGTAGTGGATGTTGTGATGGTGGTAGTGATGAAAGTCATTCTCCTTCTCTTCGACTTCATCCCGTGAGGCTGGGCCATCCTTTTCTTCCTCGAGCCCCTTGAGGTAGATGCTCCCACTGGGACTCTGAGCTGGTCTGGGATAAAAGTGGGACCAGTAGTGGTCTCCCCAGACGCAGCTTGGCATCCTCCAACCGCCTCTAACCCGTGCTCTGTAGCAAACACACGACTGCCCACTGTCCTGGTTAGTGGCTCGTCATCACTCTCTTCCTCCTCATCAGGAGGGCAGAAGTCCTAATGGAAACTGGCGGTGGTGGTATCTCCACGAGTGGGTGGTGGAGGTTTAACATGGGTAGTGGGGCCCCTAGTAGAAGCGGGACCAGAGTCTCCACCGGTGTCACTGTTATCGTCATCAGAGTCATCAGATGGGAGGGCAATCTATTCCATATTTGAATCACTCTCCTCGTGGCACCACCTACGTCTTGTAGGTGCTAGGTACTCCTCCTGGGCCAGATGCCCGAACAATCTCTTCACAAGGGCTTGACTTGTTTCCCCCTGTAGACCTTCATGCGACCCAAGGTCGCGTCATCCATTATCTTAAGCGATACAGCATCGTGGCCTCCTTGGGCAAGGCAGGCAGCTTCTCATCGATAATCATGTACAAGAATCTAGGGAACATACATAATCCCTCCTTGCCCTTTGCCTCATGGTTCTCTATCAGGTAGGCAAATATCATGCTGGAGAAACTGAAGGGGTGGTTGAGTACCAGTGCCACGTAGGCATTCTAAATTTGGTCTGATAGGTCATCAAACCCACCCCTCCTTGATGCCATGCACTTTAGAATCACATGTGCCAAGTACTTAAACTAGGGACACAGGTTGCTTTTGTTCAGCACCCCTGCGTTGATGTCTCCAGAGTACTTCATCCGGAGAAAGCACCCCCTCACCATCAGAGGGTGTAGCCTGGTTGGGTAATCAACATCGTCACCCAGACCAAGTACTCGCCTGATATCTTCAACAGTCACCTTTATAGCATGCCCAAAAATAGTACTCCTAATGCAGTAGGGCTCATGAGATCGATCAACCGCAACACCCTCCCAGAAATCCTGCTGTATAGACCTGTAGGGAGTGCATGGTGTAGATATGGCTCTGTGGATACGTGACCTCTTGAGAAAAGCTATGATGCCAGCAAACTCGACAGCGTTCCAAGTTGTGGCGTCCAGATGAGCACAAATATTGTGCTTGGGGTTGATGGTCCATCGATCAGCCATAGATCTGTAATACAAGACACATAGAGATTAGATCACCACACAAAGAAATCAGTTCAAATTAACCTGGTTGAACTCAGTCTGGTTCAATCATACGATTGAACCATACGATTGAGTTCAGTCGGTTGACCTAACATGCAACTGAATAAAGTCGAGTGACTGAACAAGCGACTAAGTTCAATCGGGTGACTGAGCCTGCGATTGGTTCAGTCGGCCGACTGAGCTCATTCGTATTACTCATTCGGCCAACTGAGTCGTTCGGCCAGCTCAATCGTGTGATTGGAGTTCATCCGGGTGTCCAGTCTCCTGACCTACTGTCTGTTCGAATGAAATACGAATTTTGACCAAATCTTCAAATTAGACATCGTTTATTGGTTCATTAGACTCGCAATCACTCTACTAATCACCTAATAACCTTGATTTTAATATTTTACTTAGTTTAGTTTGGATATTTGTGCAACTTAGGTTCGGTTCTTGGTTAGGGCCGAATGTCTTGATTTTGGTATCAAATCGACTGAATTTTTGGTAGATTGCATTGCATTATACCTGTATAATCACTAGAGAACGTCAGAATATCAAAATAAGGTATCAAAATCAGTCAGAGGAAATTTTCGCTGAGTAACAGTAGGCTGTTAGATTTTAGGGCGAATGGGGGTGATGAGTTTATGCGATCGACTATGGCCCTATTTCTACTGAATCTGATCTTAATCGGGCGACTGAACCCATTCGCTCTGTTCATTCGGGCGATTGGACCTCAATCATGCGATCGGTTCAGTCGATCATATTCAGTCGGCCGACTGGGTTTCAGTCGGGCGACTGACTCATTCGCACAGCTCCATTCGGGCGACTAGCTCAATCTTGTAAGCCATTCGGGTGAATGGTTCATACTCATGCTCCATTCGGTTGTCTAGGGCATAAGTATGGTCCATTCGTACGGTGGTCCATACTTATGGTCCAGTCGTGCGAATGGATCGTACTCATGATTTTGACTTTATGACCATTTGACATTTTACACCCTTTAACTTATTTATTAAACATTTTTATCATTCGATCATCTCAGACATGATCATTTTAACTTTGAAAACTTTTGATCACCTCATTCGTGATCCTTTTAAACAAAACACATTTTGTCACCTTAGACGTGACACATTTGACATTTGAACACACATTTGATCACTTCAGGCGTGACCCTTTTAGGTGATTAAATTCCAGATTTAATTCCACAGCATAGTCTGACAGATACAACTAAAATGACTAAAAAAATTTAAACTAGCAAAAATTAACCTACAAAACAAAAATGTTTTGTGATTTTATGAGGAGTGGAAATCCTAAGATAGAAGTCTACCAGATTTATTTTTAGAACAGGGAGCTTCAAGTTCTTTTGCTCATAAGTGAAACGATTCATTATGGAATCATACAGGTAATCAATTCATTCAGGACGTGTTTACAAAATCATTTGATGCTTGATTCTTGTTTTCATCGAGGGTCATTTAGCAATTTTAGGAAATCATACTGGTACTACAAGATACATACGTTGATTTGGATTTTCAAGAATTACAGCCACACTGATTGTCAGTATAATTGTCCACTTAAATCCATACACAGACTTTTGACATAGATTGATGATAGATTAAGTTTTATTATTTCAACCAACATTTTTGGAGCCCACGCTTATATGGTAATCAACATTCCTTAGGAGATTTTTGAGCGGTCTACGGGTATTTTGACAAGAAAAGACTATTCTTAGAGCTTTCAAAGAGAAGCCAAGCCTCAGGTCAGTGCCACCGCACAACAGAGAGGCGGCAAACAAAAATGAAGTTTAGAATATCTAGGTTATGCTTATCCTTAGGTCAGTGCCATCGCACAGCAGAGAAGCACACAACCTATCTTCTTGTTAGAGCATATTTATTTTTTTGGCACATAACGCACCAAAAACATAGGTTATCAGCTTGATTGCATTTATTTTTCATTTTTTTCGTGCTTTCCTCTTTTTGTGGTCATCCGCACACATTTGTGGCGTTTATATGCTCGTCACCCCTTATTGGAAATAACTGATTGTGTTAACTAGTGATAAGATGGAAACCCACAGTCAGTTGAACAGTTTAGTTTAAATTGAGTTCACCAATGAGGTCTAATCATCTATTGTGTTGAATCTACCAACACATCATGTAGTGGTCTAACAACCTCTAGATCTACTTTCTTTGTTTTACCTTAGTAGTAGCCAGTGTACTATCATTTTTCCTTTTATATTGCCCAGACTTCTTAGACTTATACTTT
>BJCM01183585.1:763-17655 GCA_018326385.1 Flaveria bidentis
CCACAATCTTCGCTGACGCCGCATAGCCCCGACAATCGTCACCAACTGTTTACCCCTGATCACCGACCACCGCTATCACTCCCCAACCTTGACGGCGGAAACATCAATATGTGAGAGTTAAGATCGTTCATAGCCATATAACGCTATTATTAAATCCAAATATAATAATTATAAGTTCCAAATGTAACATAAAAGCATAAGTCTCGAATAAGAAAATCAACAATGCATAATAAGAAATAATTCAAGTTCATTCATTTATTTAACTAGGTTCATTCCTAGGTGTGAATAAGCTTCAAAGGTGGCAATCAAACTTGAGTATTTCCTGAAACATGTTAAAAATAAAAAGATCAACAATAATGTTGGTGAGATTTATATTGTTTTCAATACATAAGTATATAAAAGATGGCAATTTATGTTATAAGTTAGAGAGCAAAGTAACTAGGGATGTAAGACAGAATGTACAATCAAACCACAACATACAAGGGTATTGCCCATAGATCTATGACGTCACCAGGCTAGCAATAGTTAATGATTGTACATATAATCGATATTACATGGTAATTACTAAGATCAACTAACCACAACATACAAGGGTATTGCCATAAGTTTACAAGAATCAAACGTTTTACAAGTGCAACGATTATAAGATAACATGTTTCACCATCAAGTGTGAAAATATGAAAAAAGGGTATAGAAATACTCACATGGTCAATATGCAAATATTTGAAGATTAAATAGAGTAATAAACGTAGTTTCAACATAGTCCTTCACAATACACCTAAAATATATATTTACAAGATTTTTTAAGTTTAATAATAAATTCAACGAGTTATCGGGAACTAGGGTTTCAATTTGGTATTTGGGGCTTGTCAAATAATTATGTTTAACAAAAAGGAATCAATTATATTTATTAAACTCATAGAAATTTGCCACATGTTATGTAAGATCATATATATAAAAATATAACATTTATAACAATTTGTATACATATATAAAGATTAAATAAAATTTAGTAACCACAATTTAAAACAAAATTTTGAAGATAACGGATGAAATAATAATATTTATGTGAACAAAATATTATCTAAAGTCTAATTTTTATAAAATTAAACTATTTATATCTCTTTTTAGAATATTTAATAAAATATAAGAGTATTTCTTTTTAAGTAAATAATTTATAGAAAATATTCAAATGATTTGAAATGATCAAAGTTTATAAAATGACCTTTTATGATTTTTAGAAATTTTTAGTATTTAATTTAAAGGCCAATGCCTAAAAAATATGTGAGGCTCCCCGGATTCGAACCGGGGACCTCCCTTGTATAGGTCGTATGTCTTTCCAGTGAACCAAAGGGCTGCAACCATACCTAAGTTGGGTTTTAAAATCTTAAAAATGAAACTTTCAGAAAAACCCAAATTATATGAACCCTAGAATCGGATTAACACCAATTGAACCCAATTTTGTTGTTGATAATGAAATCAAACATAGGGCTTTTGTTCCCCACATGAAAACGAATATACAACAATGTTTAATTACCTGGTTGAAGATAGTTTCGATGATGAACAGGTACAAGAACAGATCGCGACCATGTAGCACTAGTTTGATGCTCAAACAACAATGATAATCAAGTTCATTGTACAGGTAGTTTCTAATGATCATAAGGATGAAAAGCCATTTGTTAATTTAGAATTTTGAAGCCTTGATTATAGTATTCTAATTGTTGCAGACTCGCGATGAGAGGGGGAAGTGAATTTGATGTTTGTGTGTTTTCAGGTGAAATTAAGAGTGGGAATAGGTTAGAGATAGTTAAGTGATCGTTGTTATCCGATTAATTGGATTATTATTAGACTTTAATGGTTGAACGGATCCATGATTTAAGATGACGGTTACTTGGTTCATACAAGTTCATAACCGTTGTTTAAACGCGTTTAAGGCTCATAATGGTGTTTGAATCGTCTCCACGAACCGGTTAGGAGCGTTTGGGTTTCATTTTTGTACGATTTAGCGACCTTTGGACCTTGTCGGCGCCGCGCCGGAGCTTTGTCGGCCGGCGGCCGGGAATACGGGTTTGAATAGGGGGGAGTTTGGGTTTTGGTTAATTACACAAATGGTCCCTGCGGTTTATTTCCTAATATTTCATGCACAAACTTTAATATTTAAAGTTTCAAAATTAACATAATAACCCCCTGAACTTAAATAAACTTAAGTTTATTAAAATTTCCAAATTATTGTTATTTGTAACAACATTATTATTATTATTATTATTATTATTATTATTATTATTATTAGTTTTTATTATTATTGTTAAAATTTTATGGTTATTATTTTCGTTATTAATATTGTAACCATTATTATTATTATCATTTATATATTAATATTATTACCATTAATTTGTTATTAACATTATTATTATTATTAATTTTGTTAATATAGTTATTATTATTGTTATTATTACTATTATCATAACATTATCATATTGTATTTAATTAAAATAGACTATTAACTTTCTAACAAATAAGAAAATAAAAATAAGCAACCCATAAGTTTAATATATGGCAATAATAGCCCTTACAAGAATTAACAAAGCTAACTTTAAATTAACCTAAAATTACAAGATGTTACAACCGCCACCCCTAACCGCCGACTGTCGTCGACCTTTGTTACCGAACCGTGTCTCGACGACGGGCGTTATTGTTTGATGGCGGCAGTGGGATACGGTCGATTTTCGACAACGGGCGCAGTTGGTGGTCACGGTCGATTGTCGAAGGCGGTCGGTGGTATGTAGCGGCGATGATCGGTGGTCATTGAGGTGGTGACGGTTTGTAACGGGTGATAAATTCCAATTTCCTTTGTAAGTGTTTTGTCACTAGAAATGCATTTGGAATTTAAATTCCATCAACGGATTCCAATTCCTTTGAATTTCAAATACTATGAAAAATGTTATATTCCAAATTCAATTCCTTTGAATTCCAATTCAAATTTCAATTCCAACAAATTCCACAAACTAAATACCCCCTAGTGCTTTTAACGCACTCGATCTAATAGACCAATAAAAAATAATCATATTATACCGTCCTCTCAAGTCAAAGTCCAAAGAAAACTAAATTAAAATCAAAGAAGGATAAGAGAGAAACTAGGTCGCTAATATGCTCATCGATATGTTGTGATTCCTGATTGAGGAGTTGGGATGCGGGGAGGGGAAAGGAAGAGACGACGAAACAAAAGTTTATGATGACCTAAAGCCTACAACTCACCTTGATTTCATCATTCATTTACGAATGTGCTTCTTTGATTTCATCTAGCTAGCCCCTTGCGAACACACCCACCCATAACACAACCATGATCTATGAACCCAACTTGATTTGTTTGCTATTTATTAAGGATTTAGATGTATCTGTGAACCCAAGTTCATCTACGATGGCCATAAGGGACTACTTTTGAGCTTTTCAAAAAAGTTAAAGGGCTCTGTATAGATTTAAGAGTTCCTTTGATGGTTTAATTTTCATTTAGTTATTTAAATTTTGATTTAACATGTTACATGTCGAAATCAATTAGAAAGCATGAATAGGTTGGACATCCCTTTTAGGGAATGAGGCCAAATGATCACATTGATATTTAAGCTACTAGTTAACAGTATAATACTAAAATTCTATGTAAACCTATTATCAAATTCACATAATAAACAATGATGTGTTTTTGGTTCGCGGGTTTTCCTCTTGACGCTTGCACGTCCAACACTCATGTAGGTCACGATTTTGATTTTTAAAAAGGTCGTTTTTTAGTTATTACCCTAACCCAAAACCTTCCACCCATCGTTGGTTATACTCTGTTAGGCTGAATAGTAGCTCCATCAACTCTTTCCCCTTCCTAAAACCCTTCCACCTTGGCTCCTCCCTGGCTCCATCCTGCGACTAAAAGACTAGAGTCAGTTAGTTTTCTTTATGATTTTAAGGCGATTTGGAATGATATTTACAAGTTGAGTCATGCTTTTGAATTTGATTTTTCAAGCCTTGAAGGTCACCATTTAAACCAGGTTTTTGATTTTTGAAGTCGTCTTTTTTTGGGCAAAAAGTTCACTACTTTCTGTCTTGATTTTCTAGAGTTACTGGATAAAAGTCAGAAGATTGTCTTGAATTTTTAGAGTTACTTGTTAACATTCAATTCAACTACCGAAAGTAAGAAATGATTTTGGATCCTCTTCTAGTTATTATTATTATTATTATTATTATTATTATTATTATTATTATTATTATTATTATTATTATTATTATTATTATTATTTTAATGAATCCGTTAATTTAACTGTACGTTATTTATACCACCTATGACTTGCTCAATTACTTGTTTTTTATTAGTTAGCTTAACTAACTTAATCTGTTCATTCATTCACACTTGATTGTTAAATCTTTAATTTCAATCTTTAGTTGCTCAATTAACCGAGTGTTAATGCTAATTTTGACAATATGCTTCCATTTGATTAATTGACTGTTAATTTTAAATTTCATTCCATTTGATTTCACTTGAGTTGAGTAATTAAATCTTGAATGACTGTTAATTTAACAACTACTAAAGATTTAATAACTTGATTCCATTAGTTATGTTGAATTGTGATCGAAGCCATCTATCTTAAGATTCCATTTGTGACTTGTTTAATTTTTTTGTTTATACTCTAGTGGTAATTTTCTGTTTGTTTAATTTTGTTTGTAAATTTGTGATTCTAAATGCGTGATAGGGTACCGCCTAGGATGAATTAAATAGTTTTATTATTATAAAAAGTGTATTTTTCTTAATTTTTTAATGACACAAATATGATTCTGCTTCAGAATATGTATTATGTTAACTGTGCTCACCTCTTAGTCTTTCGGTCGAGACTACACTCACAACCATCTCAAGAGAAAACCTACAACTGGTAAAATCCATTGTATCAACGTACAATATTTTTGTTTAAAATGATACATAAACCCAATACCCATTTGTTTTTAAATCTCTTTAATATCTCACATTGACATTTGAACCGAGTATCTCTACCATTATATAATAGAAAACCTATAGATAGATTTGTAATTTTACATAAATTTTAAAATAACATATGAATAGTTGCAAGCTTCAATGTGTAATGTCATAAAATTTATTTCCATTATATCACTTTTAAGCTTTAAATACTTGATCTTACTAATTGCTTATTAAATTAAATGTATGACTATTACCTTGTTATCTTAATATATTTTTACAACTATATAACACAAAATCTTAAGACATGTCAGTAATTTTCTTTTTATTTTAAAACATCATTTGAAAAGTCATAGTGTATTCTTGTTTCGCTTTCTAGATTTCTTCCATAACTACTTTTTTTTTCTTTTTTTTATAAGAGTTTTTTCTTTTAACATATTTGGTTTAATTCATAAGAGTTTTACTTAATATTTGTTTTAATTGATATTCATGTCCTATCAAATATCATATATTCAGTAATAATATCATAACGATATAATAACGTATTGTCAAATCACGTGTAAATATCAACTATTATTGTGACGTGTTTGTTATTAAAATCATTAAAATCAAAATAACCAAAAAACTATAATTATAACGTTTTTACATACATTCAAAACCAAATCATAACAAAATATGAGTCTAATCCACTAGTCTATCATTAATGTGCAAGTATTTTAATGTAACGTTAAAAACTTATTATAATGCATTTCACATTTACTTAAATGAATAAACATTTATTACTCTTTTTCACTTTTTGTCAAACGAAGTATTCTCTCGCAAATAGAGGCGGGGTCCACCTGTATACTTGTGTAATAATGTCACGTACCAAGAATAACCCATCAAAACTCAAAAGGGGACACTTGACAAAATTAACATAAGTAAATATAAAACAAATGAGTTTTAAGTCTTATTTTGAGTAAAATGCACAGAGTTGAGCTTTAAAGTTTTTTCAGCAATGAGTTTTCTTTTATGAGGGTTGGGGGTGTGGTTCCGGTTGGGAAACGGTGATATGAACCCGATTAAGATAACACATATCCTTTGAAGCAGGGTAGTACATTTTACCGTTAAAAAAAATAAATGTAAAACATAAATTATTATCGTCTGCTACTGGACCCATCTCAATTTAGTCTACACCTACTACCAATGTTTTCAGAACCGGATCGGACGTCGAACCAGACGCCTTACTGGTTTGGTGGTCGGACCGGTTGGACCGGATTTAACTATATTTTAATTATATTTATATATGTAATTAAATATTTGTTTGAATAAAGGTATGAAAAAGAGTCTCTCTAACACCCTTATCCCACATTGGTGTGACAAATAAAACATTATGTGTTGATTTGCCAGTAATAAGTATTTTGTTTTACCTTGTAATCGTATTGTTTTTTTGTATACTTGCACAACTGCAATGGTAAAACAACATGGTTATATGATAAACTATTATAGTTAATTATAATTGAAAACAAGGCTAGAAATCGTAATATGGGATGGTTTCCGCATATGCAATATACGTTTCCTAAAAAATACTCTTAAACATAACAATAAAAGCGTTTATTATGATATAACTTTCTTAACAAAATAAGGGCATGCAAAATGTTATATATGTTTATATTATATATAAGATTATAATTTTAATTATAATTACAATTATGTGTATACAAAAAAGTTTGTAAAGTTATATAAAATATATAATTAAATATTTAATAAATAGCGTACCATATGAGTCCGGGCCAAACTGGTTTGACACAATTACTTAAGACCTTAGCTCGAGTTTAGATATAGCATAAAAAATGAGCGGAGATCAAAATTAACATCTACTGAGTTTTACATGTTGATTTTAAGATTGGATGAGCTCAATTCGAATTATACTTGCACCTTAGTATTTAGGAAAACAAACATAAATCTTTAGGCTATATATGTTAGATTATAGTTATTAATATGATAATATTTTTCATTCTACTAATAAAGTTATATACATAGGTGAGAGAACAAACATATTATCCTAGTTCATAGGATTACATTTTTATTTTGATTATACAAAGGATTTACAAATTGAAAATTCAACATTTCAATCATACATAAAGCGGTCAAACATTTTCATAATGGTACTTAATGATTCTCGTAGGTTACCTATTAGTATATTTTTTATAAATTACTTTAGTGGAGCATCTTTATTTTTTATCTATAATTTATAATCTATAATAATCTATAAATACTAATATAAAAAAAATTATGTGTCACTTGTCACAATTGTAAAGTTACTAAATTTTATTTTTCTGTTTCTCTCTTCTAATAAATATCACATTAAATACAAATGATATTATTCAATTCTTTTTATATTACACATATACTTTTTTTAAAATAATCTTTCTACAAATGCAACTTGTAAGTAAATAAATTTTTTATAAATAAGAATGTTTTTTAAAAAAATTAAAACTTTAGAAAAAAACACAATATATTTTAAAACCTATGACTTTTAAAAAATAATTCTTATGAAATAAAAGTAATTAAATTTCAAAGTTATAATAAATAAATTATTAAAAATGGCACTTTTTTAAAAATGGTTTGTTTTGAAACAAATTGTTTAAAAACCAATTAAAAAAACATATAAATTAAAAAAAGTATAAAATATAATATCGTTATTTTATTACTAGTATGTGATGTTAATCATACTTGTAATTTCTAATAAAACAAAGAATCTTTTGTCACTTGTCATTCTCTTAACTCATGTTTTTGTCACTTGTCAATTTTTTAGATATTCACAAATCAATTTTCACTTCAAAAGGGTATTATAATAATTTAAATTTTCATACAAATTTCTCTCTCTTATTAAAAAGAAATTTTATTAATTGCTATGTTTATCTCTCTTATCTAATTTTTTTAAAAATCAAACTATCTTCTTTAAAAATAGATATTATGAAAGAAATTAGAAATCACTTCTTTTAATCAATATCTAAATAACAAGAAACTAAACTTTTATATAATATGAAATTTTATAAAACATTAAATATTTTTAAACAAAATATTTTAAATCATTTTGTTTTAAAGAATATATAAACTAGTGAAATATTTTTAAAAAATCTAAAAAACTAAAGATATTTTTTATAAATAACCTAAAAATGAATGTTTGTAATGAAAATTTTTACATAAGAAAGTCATAAATAATATAATTGTTTTATTTCTTAAACAAAAGTATATATAATTTTAATTATATTTTATATTAAAATATTATAATTAAAATAGTTATTTATACGTAATCAACATCATATTTTATCTTCAAACATGATTTTATAATACATACAATTTTATTAATAAATATTTAATATTTTATTTATTCAATCTGTGTATTACACAGGGACTAACCTAGTATATAATAAATCAAACCTATTTCAGCCACATGTCTTGTAACATCTTGAATTTTTCATTAAATTAAAAGTTAACGTCGTTATAATTTTGTAAGGGTCATTGTTTCATTAATGTAACTATGAGGGTTTTCATGTTTGTTTCCTTTAAATATTTAATTCGAAAGTTAATAACTTGACTACTGAATCGATAATAATAATAATAATAATAATAATAATAATAATTTATAAAAATTAATAATCTTTGAAATGTTTAAAAACTTAAAATAATTAAGCTAGGGGGTTAGTTTGTCATTTTAAAAACTTAAAATGGAAGTTTTGGGCATAAAATAATAAAAAATTAAATCTTCAGGGACCATTGTGTAAAACTGTAAAAATCAAACCCCCCCTCTTTTCCCTTTGGTCCCGCACTTCTGTCAACCGAGCTCCAGCCACCCTCCGGTCGAGCTCTGACGACCTCCAAATGTTTGTTTTAGTTCAAATTACAACCTCAAATCGTTCCAATCGGTTCGTGGAGTTGATTCGAACCGACTAAAGGACATTAAATGGACTTTAACATTTGATGCGAGTGGGTACAAGGTCAGGTAACGGTCGACTATCAAACTCGCAACGTATGGCCAATAAAACTTGATAATTATCAAATTAAATGATCCTACACGATCGTCTACCTATTCCCTAAATGTGTACCACTTTCAATTCCACCTGACGAACTCAATTTCATTGCAAACGAGTCGACCACTTCATCGGACCTGCAACCCTATCAAAACCCACCTTCCAATCAACCTAAATAGAAATTGGTAGAGGGCTTTGAATTATGAGCATTCTCTGAAGCTACATACGAAGTTGATTTGACTATCGTCAATAATTGCTCATCAATCAAAGTCGCTTTGGTCGCGGCGTGTTCTTCTTTCGTTCTAGTTGATCAACACTCCAATTCGGGTAATTACAGTAGGCATTGTACTCGTTTATACATGGGGAATAAAAGCCCCATGAATCTAATTGGCAATTGAATCGAATCGGGGTTCAATTGGATCCAAGAACAATCTAGGGTTTATTGGATTTGGGGGATTCTTGGATAAGTATGTTTTTAATAATTAAGGGCCGAGACCTAACACGACCACGGCCCTTGGTTCGCTGGTAACACACATGTCTCCTAAACAGGAGGCCCCCAGTTCGAATCTAGGGAACCTTTTGTTTTTATTTTAGGGCATTTTGGCCTTCTAAATCCAGATTTTTTTAAATTTTTAAAAAACAGTTTTTAAATTTGTTAATTTTTTTAAAGACACCATATATTTTCTGCAAATTTTTTTCATAAATTATCTTAATATTTTATTTAAATATTTTAGACCAATAATATATTTAGTCTATTTTTTTATAAAATAGACTTTACATAGTGGTTAAATTAACTAAATCATTATTTGTTCAAATAATATATATATATATATATATATGTTATTGTCTAAATGATGGTTATTTTAAAATTTATAAAAGTTTATTCAAATTTGTAACTAATTTCATTACAAATGTATTTCTTACATTTTTTATACTAAAATGCTTAATTAGTATAGTTTTTTTCCTCATTGAATCAAAATATAATTAATTATTTCATTCTATTTAATTTAATTAATAAAACCCCCGAATACCAATTTGAGACCCTAGTCCTTATTAATTCGTTAATCTCCTAATAATTAAATTTTAATCTTGTAAATAAATATATATATATATATATATATATATATATATATAGGTGCCTTGTGAAGGTTTGCGTTGGAACGCTTATTAATTTTCTTATTAATCATCATTCTATACTTATTTGATCATATGAGTATTTCTATACCTCTTTTTCATATTTTCACACTTTGGAGTGAAACATGTTACCTTATAATCGTTGCACTTGTAAAACTTTTGATTCTTGTAAACTTATGGCAATTCACTTGTATGTTGTGGTTAGTTGATTTTAGTAATTACCATGTATTGACAATCATATGTACAATCATTAACTATTGCTAGCCTGGCGACGTCATAGATCTATGGGCTTGACAAGCCTGCTTGGTTAATCCAAGTACGCTTAGCCTAATCATATAAACTTGTAAACATTGAGACTTGTAAAACTGTCAATGTTTGATTGTGCATCTGTCTTACATCCCTAGTTACTTTATTCTCTAACTTTTGACATGAATTGCCATTTTTTATATACTTATGTATTGAAAGCTATGAAAATCTCACCAACATTATGTTGACCCTTTATTTTTAATATGTCTCAGGAAACACACAAGTTTGATTGTCACATTTGAAGCTTATTCACACCTAGGAATGGACCTAGTTAAATAAATGAATGAACTTGAAATATTTCTTATTATGACTTGTTGATCTTCTTATTTGAGACTTATGCTTGTAATGTTACATTTGGAACTTATAATTGATATATATTTGGGATTATTAATCGCGTTATGTGGCTGTGAACGATCTTAACTCTCACACCTCGACATTTTCGCCGTCAAGGTTGGGGTGTGACATGTCAATTTTTCAACAATTACATTGCCACGTGGCAATTTTTCCTTTAAATTATGTCCACATGGCATCTCCATAGTGTGTTTTTAAAAAAGAACATGTGGGTTATACAACCCGACCCATCAGGCATTCGGGTTTACTTAAATAGGCCCAAAAACATAATTCTAACCCTAATTTCATTCTCTCTATCCTACAGTCGCTATCCAAGATTTCATCGATTCTACACAACAAGCCATACTTCGATTCTACATACAATCTCATCTGTATCTAAGATCCAATCTTTCCGATTTCAAGTTCATCATGGTTCTAAGGTAAGCATTTAAGATTTCCGTTAATTTCATCGATTCTACAGCCGCTATCCAAGATTTTCGATTTCATCTGTATCTAAGATCTAATCATTCCTAGTGTTTTCTGAAGTGTGTTTGTTATTTCACTCGGTTTCAAGAATTTTTGTTGATTATTGGTTAACTATTGTAGTATGATTTAAGGAATTTAAATGTTTGCAGCCACTTTCAAAAATTGGATTTTAAACAAAACAAATCAGAAACACTAAAGGTAACCGAGACTTTGAGATAAGGGATTTTAGTGTTTGCTGCCTCTTTCAAAATTTGTTAATTTTGAAACCAAAACAAATTTGAAAACTAAGGATAACCGACAGTTTAATACAATGGACTTTTGTGTTTCTGCCACTTTTAAAATTGGTTAATTGTGAAAGAAAAACAAATCTCCAAGAATGAAGAAAATCGAGGCTTTGATATAATGAATTTTATTGTTTGTAGTCACTTTCAAAATTGGTTAATAGTGAAAACAAAACAAATGTAAAAAAATGAAGAATATTTAGACTTTGATATAATGGATTTTAGTGTTTGCAGCCACTTTCAACATTGGTTAAATAATTGGTTAAGTTTGAAAGCAAAACAAATCTCAAAGAATGAAGAATATTTAGACTTTGATATAATAGATTTTAGTATTTGCAGCCACTTTCAACATTGGTTAAATTTGAAAGCAAAACAAATTTCAAAGAATATTCACAGTCGAGCAGACAAATTCCTGTTTTCTACATAGATTAAATTTTTTTGATTGATTCCTTTTGTATATTCCTTTGTTTTGCCGATTTTGTTAATATATTTTTTGGTTTTTTTATTTGATTTGTATCTTCGCCGACAACACACGATGTACTTAAGTGATTATGCTTTATAATTCGGTGTTCTAAATATTATGTTACAGGAATTCTCATGATTTTTTGTGAAGATTGAATCGTTTTACACGGGCTCAAACCTTCTGGTATGGTGTCTAACATTCCCATTTTTTCTTTTTCATGTTGTCCTTTGTATGTTTGAATCATTGTATGTGGTTATTTTATATCATGTTCAATAAGATTTATTTCTGTTCGTTTAGATTTTTATACCACAGATCTATTTTTTTGGATGATATATAACATATTTATTTTTATTTTTATTAATCTTTACAACTATATGTTGCAATGACATGTTACAAATACACACAAACACATGTTTTAAGTTGCATCTTTGATGGCCATTTGAATTAATCTATAATTTAGAACCATGAACCATATTTTACTGTTTTATATGTCCTTAAATGAAACGGATAATGTCTATCATTAACCATAGCATAATATTAGCATGTCACATTAATACTAATAATATTATCATAATTTTACAGTAAATAATATAATTAAAATATATACTATATTAAGCTTATGAAATTATAAAATGCTCACTAAGAAATATGACCAATTATATATCACTAACAAATTTATGCAATTATATATGTCGATTTTTTCAATAAATAATAAAATTTCATCATTTGAATTTTTAATTTTAATATTATAAAGATTCATTTAATAAATTCATTCTTATCATCCTAAATTATGATATTATTATAGACATTCAATACGTAGGAATAGTCTCAATTGCCAACAAAACAACATTATAAACTTTATACAACTTAATTAACCATAAGTGAAATAATATATAATTAGATTCTTTAAGTACTTTTTTTTAATTCGTCTTGAAATTTGATAATTCCTAAACATATAAAGAATACAAACAGTTATCTTCTTATTTAAAGATTTAACTTATTATTTTTATACATCTTAAGATTATTTACTCTATATTTTTTCCTTAATTAATGACCACTTATTATGAATATTATATTCGATTAAGATTAATATTAACAATCCATAATGATATTTTAATATCTTTCCATATTTATGTATATTTTATTTTAAAAGTGTACATATTTTTCATAATTTATAAAATATAACTGATTTCAGTCATCATTATATAACCAAATATAACTAAAAGTATATTAAGAAAATATTACAAAAATTTAGAATAAATTTTTTTAAATAAATATATTCATTCAAATCATGCTTAAAATAAGTTATATTAGCTAAAGTAATCATTATAATAGAATCAACGATATTCAATCAAATATTTGTTTAAGTATATAAACAAAGGTAATGATAGAGCAACTGTTTGTTTTGTTCCAACTAATGAACAAAATGGAACACTTGACTTGGTTGACGAGATTAAAGAATATTACAACTGTAGGTACATATCTGCTTGTGAAGCATCTTGGCGTATATATGGATATGATGTTCATTATAGGACTCATTCCGTTATTAGGCTTCCCTTTCATCTGCCAGGTCAACAAGTTTTATACGAAGTAGATGATCACATAGACAACGTTCTAGATAAACAATCTATGTCTACTTCGATGTTTTCCGAATGGATGAAATGCAATAAAATTTACCCTCACGCACGTAATCTAAATTATGTTGAATTTCCTACAAAGTTGTATGGAAAGCCGACAAACGTACTTGGTTACCCAGAAAGATCGGCTTTTCAATTGGTAGAATACATTTGGTATCTCCATCTCTTGGTGAAGCATATTGTTTGAGAATATTGTTGAACAGGGTGAATGGACCAACTTCTTTTGAGGATATTAGAGCTTTTAATGGTTATGTGTGTCCTACGTTTAGAGATGCATGTTTTTCAAAAGGCCTTTTGGATGATGATGGTAATTAGTACATTGAAGCAATCGAGGAAGCTAGCATTTCAGGGGCAGGTTATTTTTTACGAAGTTTATTTGGTACGATGTTAATGTCTGATAGCCTTTCTAGGCCAGTTTTTGTTTGGGAAAAAACATGGAGTTACTTATCTAATGGAATACTTTATAACCAACGTATTATCTTAAAACATCCAGGTATAATAAATTAACTGTTTTTTAATTTAGATAAATTAAATGAAGTTACTAATTATTATCTCATACAACTTTATATTTTATATGTGTATTTTTAGGTTTGGTGCTTTCAAATGAACAAATTAAAAACCTTACATTGTACGAGATTGAAAAGTTTTTGCTTCGTAATAATTCAAGTCTACAAAGGTTCTCCACCATGCCTTATCCCGATGATAATCTTATATCTTCTGCAAACAATTTGTTACTTAATGAAGAACTAGCATATAACAAAGACGTATTGCAAGATGAATTTCATAACCTTTACACTTCATTGACCGATGAACAAAGACATATTTACGTCAAAATCATGACTGGGGTTTTAATGAATAAAGGTGGAGTGTTTTTGTTTATGGGTACGGTGGAACATGAAAAACATATCTGTGGAAAACTTTATCAACATCAGTTAGATCAGAAGGAAAGATTGTATTGAACGTTGCTTCAAGCGGAATTGCATCTCTTTTGTTATCAGGTGGTAGGACGACACATTCTAGATTTCATATTCCTCTAAACATAGTTGAGGATTCTTTTTGTCACATTAAACCAGACAACGATCTTGCACGTCTACTTAAACAAACTTCACTAATTACTTGGGATGAAGCACCAATGGTACATAAACACGCATTTGAAGCTCTTGATAGATCCTTAAAAGATATATTTACTTCTCAATCAGGATTGGCATCCAGTTTACCATTTGGTGGGAAGGTAATTGTTTTTGGAGGTGATTTTAGACAAACCTACTTGTTGTCCCAAATGGTAGTAGGCAACAAATTGTTGATGCTTCTTTGAGTTCTTCTTACATTTGGAAAAATTGCAAGATGCTCAGATTGACAAAAAACCAAAGGTTGACTTCCACTAATGATTCATCTGATATAAAGCAAACCAGAATGTTTGCAGAATGGCTCTTGAGCATAGGTGAAGGTACCGTTGGTGGTAAGAATGATGGTGAATCAGTTATTGATATACCAGATGATCTTCTCATAAAAAATTCAGTTGATCCTGTTTCAGAGTTGATTGATTTTGTATATCCTTCGGTTTTAGAAAATTATAAACAACTAATTATTTTCATGAAAGAGCCATTTTAACTCCAAAGAATGAGGTGGTGCATGAGATAAATGAAAATTTGCTTTCAATTTTTTCGGGTGAAGAAATAGAATATCTTAGTTCTGATTTTATATGTCAAACATAAATGATGACTTCTAATTTAGATGAAAGTTTATATTCCCCAGATATACTCAATGGAATAAAACTTGCCGGATTGCCCAATCACAGGTTAGTGTTAAAGGTTGGCGTTCCGGTCATGCTTCTCAGAAATATTGATAAAAAAAGTGGCTTATGTAATGGAACACGTTTACAAGTCGTATAATTAGGAAAGCGTGTTATAGAAGCAGAGATTATATCTGGGAGTAACATTGGAGAACGTACTTTTATCCCTAGAATTTCATTAATACCAACTGATAAGAGGCTACCCTTTAAGTTTCAAAGAAGACAATTCCTTTTAAGAGGCTGTTTGTTTTTGGGTTGACCCGGTTGACTGGGCTGACCCGGCTGACCTACTGACTTGGTCAGCGGGTCAGCCCGTTTGATTTCGGCTTCGAGCCCGGCTGACCCAGACCTTGAAAAAAATGTGTTGGCCGGCTGACCCGCAGGCTGTGGCCCCCTCGCGACCCGCATGCCGCCACCCCCTTCGACCCGCAGGCCGCTGCCCTCTTGCGGTGGTGGTTCCGATCGGTGGTGTGACTCCGGTGGGTTTTGTTACTTAAATATTGAATCGTTTTGGTTCCAGCCAGATACTGAATCAAACAGTCAAGTTTCAGTCAGATGTATACCCAGTCAGAACTTCTAACTAGGTCAGCTTCTGACTCAGTCAGATCTTACCCAGTCAGTTAATCAAACAGCCACTAACTGTTTGTTTTGCCATGACAATAAATAAGAGTCCGGGTCAATTTTTATCAAAAGTTGGTTTGTTTTTTTAAAACAACCAGTTTTCACACATGGTCAGTTTTACGACGCATTGTCACGAGTTACAAGAAGAGATGGATTAAAGATGGTTATATTAGACGAGAATGGTGAGACTACAAATAAAACATCAAATGTTATGTATAAGGAGGTTTTTAGAGATTTGTAAAATTTTTATATTTCGTCAAATGTATTAAAGTTTTTTATGTACCATGTTATAAGCAAATATATTTTATTACCCGTTATGTTTTTTTTACATTGTTGTCTTATATTATCTTGCATATATATATATACTAGCTTTAGTAAACCCGTGTATTACACGGATTGAATAAATAAAATATTAATATAATAAATTTATTAATTATAAAATAATATTTTAAGATATGATATAACTTAAATTACGTATGAGAAATGACTGTAAATAATAAAACAATGATATTAACTTTTTAAAGTATTATTTTTAATTTTTTTAAATAAACATTTTGTTTTAAAACAAACCGTATAATAATACATTTTAAAATTTTTTTCTTATTACACTCTCAAATTTGCTTAATTTTGTTTTTAAAAAATTGAATTTTTAACAGTATTAATTTATTTAAAAATAAACTTAATAAATAGATTTATTTTTAAATTTATTAAATATTAAAAAGTATTAAAATAATATTATTAGTAATTAAGATAATTATTTAATAAGAGAGAGAGACGGTAAAATTTTGGTGAGTATGATTGTAATGATGACATGTGATATTTCCATTTACTCTTTTATTAGAGTAAGAAAATATATATATATATATATATTGATT
>BJCM01183636.1:0-16092 GCA_018326385.1 Flaveria bidentis
GAGGGTTTTGAATTAGGGTTAAAATGTTAAAATTTGAGGGTAAAAAGATAATTTCATCTATTAAAAGAAGTTTAAAAAAAGCCCCTTGTAAGGGTCGACCTTGTGACGTAAAGAATGCGAGAAACAACTCACAGCGCATGGAACCACTGAGTTGAGACTAGAATTTAAGTTAAAATCCGAACTTAATAATATTTATGGGTTCACCTCCTGAAAAACTATGAGTTCACATATTTTTTCGGTATTATACGATACACTACGCACTCAAAAATAAATGGGGATCACTTGACCCTATTCCATTGGCAGTAGATCCGTCCCTACCAGGTAGTGAGAAGGTTGTTGTTGTAGAGGCATTGATACCAACTTAATGCGCTACCAGAAAGGCTGAATGGTACAATGGATAAACGATTAGTTGGGGTCACTCGGGGAGGCATTGTGTAAGTCGATGAAAGCACCAATTGTTAAGACCGTATTCGAGATGGTCAATCTCCAAAAGAATATTAAGGAAGAAGAGAGTTGGGACAATTTTCTTATGATTTTTATTCTAATAATTAAGAGCACTTATAAAAAATAAACTTAGGAAACAAGAAACAAATCTTTAGAACTATGAAGAAATTCTAATAATTAATACTAGGAAAGCAAATAATTGTCATTATTTGTGTAGAATCTTCCTCTGGAAATTGCAACTAATCCGTGAACCGTATTGGAGTTCGAATAATCCGTTTGGGCCTATGGTTCTCTTGTTGAGGCAGTGGGCTTTCATGTGTTACTTGGGCTAATGGATTTGTTATTTCTGGGTCATCCGTATCACACCACTCACATGATTCGATATTATGAGAGCTTTAGTATTTTTGGGTTAACGTTATCGATAAAATACAAGCGGTTCACAGCATCATGAATTCAAATGGTTATGGGCTTGATCATGGGCCTGGGCCTGGACCTAATAGTTAATATTTTGCAAAAAAAAAAAATTAGTTGTCTGTCACTCTGTTGAATCAGTCATTAGACTAAAATAAACATACGAATCTCATCTGTTACTAAAACTGATCTGAGAACATTCGGAACGGTTGAGGACCCGTTCGGTCCCAAACCAGCTGTGAGCCGGTCAAACTTCGGGTTGGTGGTTCAAATCCTATGTTTTTATGTAACACGCCAAAATGAATCGAGTTCCAGACGGGTTCAAATTGGAGCTACATTAAACCGAGAACCATACAATGTTACCAATTCAGTACGGTACACTTCTGTTTCGACTATATGGTTTTGCCCCAAGTTAGTCAACGACGCTATGGAGCCTCATCTTCAAAGGTCATAGATATGAAATGAAATGACCATTAGTAACATAATAGTACAATTACTTACACATTATATTGTTACTATATCAAAGTCCTAATCTTAAATCCAACCCTATATTTGAACAACTCGAGTAATCTTCTTGAGGCGCAGGCGAATTCAGATCGAACCTGTTACATTGACCCTGAGAGAGTACTAACGTCGAAGCAGCTGGTACAACATCGTCTTCTTTCTCCCAATGGCACCTCTTATGTCCACCAAGTGCTTGCCCACTCGAAAACACTCGTGAACAAATACTGCACTTGTGTTCATTGCTACTGCTACCCAAAACCATCATCATATTGTTGTTTTCAAAATGACCCTCCATCTCCCCTTCCTCCACTTCTTCACCCCCTTCGTTTCTCGTTATTGCAAAACAGCCCTTCACGTTCTTGTGACTTGCCCGGTGGCCCCCTAATGCTTGGTGTGACCCGAACACCTTCTTGCAACTGGTGCACTCAAACCACCCCGGATGACCCAACTCTTCATAATCCTCAATCCGGCTTGGACCGCTGGCTAGCATCAGCAAGCACGATGCCACATACCGCTCTTCACTGGTTGAACCACCATGATCTGCAGCCATGGGCGGCGGATTGATCCCCCTCCACGGCCTCTCGGGGTGGCAACGCATGTGGCCGAACAGCGCTTTCCATGACCAGAATTTCTTCCCGCATTCACTACAGGGACGTGTGATCTTAGGAGCATTCGGGTCGGGTTTTTTGCTATATTTTGGTTTGATTGAATGACTACTGGAAGAACTGCCACCATCAATTGCTGTCATGTTCTGGAGTCTCATCATCCTGGTTCGTTTCTTTCTAGGGTTCTGTTGTGGAGGATTCACCGTGGTGATCGGACGGATGTCGGAAAAGTTTGACGGTGGCCGGAGAATCACTTGATTGTCCGGAGAAGAAGTGCTACTGGTGGCACCAGCAATGATCATGTCTTTGTTCATTTGTTAGCAGAGAAGAGATATACAAACAAGCACAGAATGATGACAGATTGAGAAAAGAAAAAAGTTGAAGAAATGGACGATTGAGTTCTTATGGTTGTGAAAACGGTTACACACAGTATGTGTGTGAGAGAATGTGGATAGTCGGTTATTTTCAGTTATGTAGATTTTATTTCTAGATCACATTTGATCAAATTCAGATCAGTTTACAACAAATACTGCGCTAGGTACATGTTGTTTTTATAGTTGGTTATTGTAGTTCTGACCTTGGGAAAAGACACTGGTCCTGACTTTTCGCTATATGTTCTTTTATCAGTCGTTATACTTTACAATGACACACCTGAAATTAATCTTCATTCCATTTTAACCCCCCAAGCATTCATTATTTAACAGTTTTACTGGAGATTAAACAAGAAAGAGCACCGGCAATTATTTATTTTTAAACATTAAAGAAAAAGATGATAACTATTAACAATTGCTTCAACTATATTTCAGGTGACAAAAGAAGATCAGATAAAACTACACAAACAGAAGATAACCACACAGTCAGTCAAAGTATGACCTGAGGTAAGTACAGCAATGAGCAGGAAGAGGGTTACCAGAATGATACATTGCAAAGTTGATCATGCTGTTTCACTTTAATTACCGGTGTTCTCCAGTGCTAAATGGAAATTTATCCAGAACATCCACAAGTTTTGCGCGTTGGACCTCCTTAGCTGCAAAATCAAGCCAAGTAGTGATTTTAGTTTGGCTTAGAATGTAAATGTTATGCATAATATCAGGATCAATAGCCACCGCTCATATCAACTAAGAGCATCCTGATCTTGTCAAAAGTAAGTATACTAAAACAAAAGGTAAGAATTAAGTAAACAAGGGTGCTTAGAGAGCCTACTTCACATGCTACTATTACTAATTTAATTTTTATCTACTAATCTTATATCGTGGGTAATGAACTTAAATGCCAAATCACATCAAAGGAGTAAGAAAAATCCATTCATAATCTAGCATATTCAAGAAAATGTAGTCTCTTCTAATGCCTCCATCCAATTATTGTGTATTTACGAAACGTGACCCAACATTTGATCAAAGATCGGTTTTTTTTTATCAAGCTGAATCATTATAATGTTTCAGGCTTGCCATCCAAGCTAGATGATGGCTTTAAGTCCTTCAACATTTTGTTGATGACCTCTATAGATTTACAAAGATTAATCTATGCCTCAATTTTTGTTCTCGATATTACTTTACCTTTGTCAACATTAGGGTATGTTAAAACCTACATTGAAATGAGGAAGTGCTCTTTCACTGTAATTCATGATTTCGGAATTTTGGTCAACCATATATGAACCATCAGGCACTTCTACTCCCTTAAGAAAATAGATGAACATAAAGATAAATTAATGTTGGAGGTGGACGCTACAATGTTAATTCATCATAAGGTTTTTGTATTATTAAGGTGGATCCAATTGGGACAACAAACCACATGATTAAGTATATGTCACTATGTCAGTTATTGTCCTAAAAGACCAAATACCTGATCATGCCTTGTTCTCTAAGAATGTGTTAAATAAGCATATAGCTTACCATGTATTCTTCCTTCACTTCTGTGCTAACCTTAAAACCTTTTGTCGTGTTTTCTAAATATGATGATTCTTGTACCATTTTGGGCAATTTAAACAATAGGGACGATCAGTATTTCTCTGTTGGTATATCTAGGTCAAAAAACAAAAAAAAAAGATACTTGCATAGTTGCACCATCTTAGTTAATCATACTTGATTATCAAGGAGATAGGGAATCTTTAAATTTTTCATTCAGAGCAAGTTTTGGACTGAAGGCTTGGTGAAAGAAAAAATGACTAAATGTGTTACTCGTAACAGCTTCCTATGCTAGGCACACAAGGGTCATAGGATAGGACATTCAAATGCTAGTCATGCAAGTTGCCTGCACAGGAGGGAAATCCATGAATGGAAACATTTTATTTTCTGAGAGATAATATGTCATGAAAATTTGAGCTCTAGTTTGTACAATCTCTTTGTTTTGTTTGTTCTTGAAATAAATGGGCCTATAACAATCTTGATTATGGCTACCATTTTCATGTCCCCCCCTATCCTAGTACGAAATATTTTATGAATATCAACCCTCAGTCCCTCACCTGTCTTGTGTTTATTTTTATAGAAATTGTCTATATAAGTCAAGGAAGGGTGGGCATGAAAATGGGGAATCCATTAATGATATGTGATAATCAAAGAGATAGAGAGAGAATCACTAAATTGCTTTTTCAGAGTGAGTTTTGGACTAAAGACTTGGGGACCAGCAAAATAGTCTACCAGAAAAGGGACTAGATCTTGTAACTAGTAACATCTTCCTATGATAGGTCACACAAGGGCCATAGGATACTCAAACGCTAGTCATTCAAGTTGCCTGCACAGGAGGGAAATCCATGACTGGATACATTGTATTCTCTGAGAGATAATATGTCATGGAAATGTGTAAAGCAGACTATCATTTTTCTCTAGAAACAAATATATATAACAATCATGAAATAATTTCATGTACTGTCAAATAATTTGAATATGTAATTTGTGAGCATATTAACATCTTCACCTCTTTTATTTAGAAAAAGGCTACGGTTTAATATTACCTTCCTCCATAGAAAGCTGGATTGATCTCTTTTCTAGTTCTACCGCAACTCTGCTGAGCCCAACTGATGAGAGGGAGCGCAGCACTGACAAATCGGTAACAAAAATGGAAACAGAATATATTGAGATCTCATAAGATGAAGGAAAAAAAACGGAGATAACAAAAATATGCAGATGGAAGCACATACTCTGGCGATAATCATCTTGATTTGACGAATCCAGAGCCTTTAGAAGGTTCTGCAGTTTGAAATATCGTTCTTCCCAATGCTGAATACCTATTCCCTCTGGATTGTTTGATTGAAGACAACTGGAATCTACTACAGGCGAGGCAATATTGGTCTTTCCAGGAACGCCTTCAGAAGTCTTTGATTCAGGAATACACATCACAGAATCATTCATTGTATATTGTTCATGATTCTTCTCATTATGTTCATGTACTTCCCTACATTGATCATTTGCTTTGTTACATGTACTGTTTTTATGTTGTTCTGATTCTGTTTTCCTGCGTACATAGACTAGATTAACATTATTGCTAGCAGGTGTTTGTTGGGGTCTTTTTGTTCCTGCAAGCTTAATGGGTTCAACAACAGGCTCATTGTCTTTCAAAAGAGAGCTTCCCTCCGGTCTGGGAACCATGTTTCTATCCTCATTTTGCAAATCTTTTAAACCTGTCTTCGTATCCTGCTTTGTAAAACCAGTTTCTGAATTTGCCAGAACGTATTCACTGAACTTAGAATCTGTTTGTTGCACCATCCAGAATGACTGTCACCATAACGTTATCTCATAAAAAATCATTAAAGGGTCAATTTTTCTTAAAATCTTGCACCAGATATTGTTTATGCATTCATATATATCATGCTAGAATATGCATATTTTCCAACTACTTTCAACGGTTTATAAAAATATCTCAACTTAACATGTTAACCTATTTAATAAGTACATGTATCTTGCCTTCAACGGTAAGTTTAGAGCAATGGAATCTATATAATAACTAGCTTAAATACATCAATTAGATGAAGCTAACCTTTACATTCAAAAAGAGGGTTAAAACCAAAGTCTTTAATGCTGCTCTCAAGTTCATTACTCGAAATTCCAAAAGTACTTATCTTATAGTGGCCAGCTACACAAATATTTGAGACTATATTGAATCCAATTTCCCTCTATTTAGGTTGTTAATAGAGAAAAAAATGCAAAACAGAAGTAAAGAAAACATAAAACCTAGATTCTCAAGCAACACAAGTATGCTTTACACCTTGAAAAGCAACTGCATGCACTGGATCTAGAACAGAAGCAGATCAATTGAAGAATCAGAGCAAACAAACTTCAATTCCTCCTAAACAATGCCAAATGTAATCGTTGGTGTCTTGGTGATCAAGAGAAATTCGGAATTCAAGACAGTAACAAATCACAAATCAATACAATACTGCACGAAATTCTCAATGAGGTCCAATAAACAACCTAGAACCAACTCCCAAGATCTATCCAACCCGATTGGCTTCAAATTCATGAACAATGAAGCACCAGCAACGATTCGAGCATCAATAACCTAACAGTAACAAAGTTTCATAATTTGACAGAAATCAAGCCAATTTAGGTTTCCAATTTCACTAAAACGTAAAGTTAAAGGTGCTCCGGTGCGAAGAACATTGAATTCTATGAACACAATCAATAAAATCAATCAATACAAAGAAACCTAATATTGAAACAACATTGAATAACGAAATTGAGAGAAATAAAGAGGCAATATCACCTTGAAATCGGTAGAGGATGATTGAAAGAAGGAGAATTTGGGCTTCTCAGATGAACTCCGAAGGTGTTCGTTGTTTCCCGTTAGCAACTTACTCAACTGGTTTAATATTATCGACTTATTCTATCAGTTTATATATAATTATTATGATATGATATTATTACATCAAATTTTAATATTATCGACTTATTCTCCGAACGGGTTCGTTGTTTCCCGTTAGCAAATTCGTTGTTTCCCGTTAGCAATATCTAGTTTAACAAATAACACTAAATCTTGTTATATAATATTGCATCAAATTTTAATCTAAAAAACATAGATTTACAACAACTTTATAAGAAAATTTTGATACTAAATAAAAATTAGATTTGTAGCTTTTACGATATCAGACAAAAAGAGTTGACTAGTATGAGTATGACTATGTGGTAGTATTATTTTTTTTAAACAAACGTTTAAAGAAATTAACAATCTGTTGATTTATTGTTTGTTGTGACTATAAAAGTGTTCATGTAGTTTGGTTTGGTGTTTAGTTTTAGTTTTAAAGGTTTAAATCTTTGATGGATGATATGTAAGAAATAACATCGTTAGCTTTATAATAAGTAATATGACACATGATCATACTCTAGCCTAGGTGTAAGTTGCATAATTTATGTGAGTAAAACTTGGCTATTTAAGTATTAAACTAGTTTTTTACCCGTCGCGCGTTGCGACGGAACCGTAGTCGGTGTGATAAAGTTTATACGTTAAGGTTGGTGAAGTCTCCACCGACCTTGCTAAATGAGTAAAAGCGAGTAACGCTACCCTCGCACGTAACGTCACACTTGTGAACCTTGTTATATGCATTGTGATGTGAAATGTGGACATAGTAAAATAATATTATACTGGCATAACAATTCTAAAAAAAATCTAAACGAATATTCACGCGTTAAGAAAGAGTCGTATTATGATATTAACGCAATTAATTGTACGTTGCGCCGCGTACACAAACTTTCTTACGCGCATACAACCTAATAATCTAAAAAGAATTAGATAAAATAATAATTGAAAAAGTAAAAGAAAATAATAGTTTAATTGAAAGATACAACAAAAGTGAAAAAAAGCAAAAGGAAAAAAAATAGGAGACGGGATTTGGAAAAGTATAGCTAAAGTGAAAAAACCAAATGAAAAAAAGGAAAAAGGTTTTCACCAATTGGCAGCTCGTGGGAAGTCCACCGACCTTTGCTTTAAGTAGCAGCGAGAAATTAGAACCCGTGCGTTACGCTGGCAGTCGTACGATTACATTAACATGGTTGAGCTCACGTTTGCAAAAATCGTTACCCGAGTTGTGACAGTGACATGAACGTGATTAAATACCTAAGAGAAACATGCATATATTTTAAGAAAAAGATGTAGAAAAGGTTAAAAAAAAGGGTTAACGGTCACAGGAATCGAACCTCCGACCCCACCCAAGAAAAACATTGTCCTAACCATTTCACCCACCTGCATCCACTTAATGAATGTCGGCAAAAATTTATTTAATACAACCCCAGGTTTTCGAAAAAGCAAAAAAAAAGTTTTTGAACCAATTAAAACGTGACACGTGGCAGGCGGTGGGCACCCCACCGACCTTTGTAAATATGTATATATACAATGTGAAATGAATGAATCAATATCTTTGATTTTAACAGATGTAGATGGGCAATGAGTTTTGGCACTGTAACCTTTTGGATTTTCATTAAATTAAAAGTTAATGTTGTTATATTCTTGTAAGGACCAATTTTATCAATTATGAAACTTGTGGGTTACTTATGCTTATTTTTTAATTATTATTATAATTTATTATTATTATTATTAAATTTAATGGTTAGATTATTAACTTTTATATTAAAAATTAATGACAACTAAGAAATAAGCATAAGTAACCCACAAGTTTCATAATTGATAACATTGGTCCTTACAAGAATATAACAACATTAACTTTTAATTTAACGAAAATTCAAAAGGTTACAATGCCAAAACTCATTGCCCATCTACATCTGTTAAAATTAAAGATATTGATTCATTCATTTCACTTTCTAATAATAATAATAATAATAATAATAATAATATTATTATTATTATTATTATTATTATTATTATTATTATTATTATTATTATTGATTTGTAAAAGTTATTAAACCTAATGCAGGATCGTTTAAGTGTACTTGCTTACAACACAATAACACAAATAGAAGAGTATGCAACAACACTTAACAGATCAAATGGGGAACTAAATACCAGTTTTAGTGAGAACTAAGAAACACAAGTATTTAAGAAACAGAATAGGAACAACACAAATAGTTGGTTTTTAAGGATGATGTATATTGCTTTCTAGTTCCTTACAAGTGTATTCAAAGCAGTGGATGATAAGATATAAGGACCAAAGATACTTATACTACAACTACAGCCGGCCATTCTTTGAAGGTCAGCTGGATACATGATCTAGACAACAACCAAAACAATATATAGTCAAAAGGCAAATTGTCTTTTGACTAGTGAATATGACATGCCATAGCTCATATCCTAATATATTACAAAAAGGATTAAGTACATAAAGTAGAAAGTTATAGTACATAAAGTAGAAAGTTACAGACTCAAGACTTTAATATACAATTACCAAAAGCATGGAACTTTTCACCAACTTATGTAAAGTTGGTGTCTAATCAGAGTCGCAGCGGAAAGGGGTCCAACTTTATGGAAAAGATACATCAGATAAAGCATGTGTTCAAAGTCTTCGAAAGAAATTTGTCTTCAAGTGTTGGCTTCGGAAGACTTCATGTTTGGCTTCAGAAGATATTGGTCCTGACTTTGGAAGATTTCACACTTAGAATATTTTTTAAGGCAGAGTGTGAAACTTCCAAAGCATTCCACTTCAGTACACTTGTGCATGCATGCAGGAGAGACTTTGGGTGTTTGGGTTGCATCAGCCTTATATCAAACCTTACACCTTAAAATATTTAAAACTTAAGGTAATTAAGTTTAGGGGGCTTGATTATCAATTTATAAACTTTAAATGAAAGTTTTATGCATAAAATAACAAGAATTGAAAGTTGAGGGACTAATTATGTAATTCCCCTTAAAACCCAACCACACCTGCCAAGCTCTAGCGAGGCTTAAATCGGTTTAAACTTGATGAATACGCACCCAAATTGTCCCCATTCGTTTCGTGGAGATGATTCGAACCCATTAAAGGATCATAATTAAGCTCTAACATCGGTTACTAGTGTGTACAACTTCGAGTAACCGATATCCAAACTCCGAATCGCTTAGTAGTTAAAACTCAATAATAATCGGCTGAATTGGGATCTAAACAATAGTTTAATCAGTCTTAAATTTCTACACAACGTAATTCTATCTGACAAACACAATTTTATCACAATTGATTCTCATCTTCATCGCGACCTACAACCGTTGTGTTCATCACCGATCGACCTTAAATGAAATTGACAGAGGGCTTTTCATCTTTGAGACTATTAGAAGCTTCCTGTGCAACGAATTTGATTATAATCATCATTTGAACATCAATCAAGCTTTACGTGGTCACGACATGTTTCTTTGTCTTGTTCATCCCCAATCCACCTTCAGCCGGGTAATTAAATACATATATAAACTCGATTTCACATGAGAAACAAAAGTCCCAAACTTAATTCGGTTCATAACATCGATTTGGTGTTCAATTTGGATCGAATCGAAACTAGGGTTCATTTGATTTGGGGATTGTTTGGTAGCTTTGTTTTTAACATTTAAGAGCCGAGATTTACCATGGTTGCAACCCTGGTCTACTGGTTACACACTCACTCCAAACCTTGAGGTCCCGGGTTTGAACTCGGGCACCCTCAAACCATTTTTTGGCTTTTCTAGCCTTTAAAAAATTATGGAAAAAATCTAATATTATAAAAAATCAATTTTATAAACTTTGTTTATTTTTAAAAGTTGTTCAACTATTTTCTGTAAATTTATTTCTTTAAATACCTTAACATTTTTTATATAAAGTATTGTTAATAAATGTTATAGTTAATTTGTTTTTATAAAATAAACTTTAAATAATTGAAATCACTAAATTATTTTTAATCACTATGTTATCTTTAATTATGGATCAATCATGATAATTATAGAACTTATATACATTTTATAATTAAACTTCACAATTTTTTATAAAGTATTTAATTCATTTAAAAATTGCATAAAAAGTATTTTTCTTTTATTGGACTAAAATATATACATGATTTCACTAATTAACTTTAATTATTTATTTATTGATAAAAACCCCCCAAATTCTTATCGAAACCCTACTTCATGTTAAATCGTTAATCTTATTATTAACCTTAATCTTGTAATATATACATTTAGGTACCTTGTAAAGGAATTCATTGGAACATCGTCTATATTTCTTATTAATCATCTTATATATATAAACGTCATGTGAGTTTTCATTCCCCTTTTTTATAATATTTCATACCTTTTGGGGTGAAACATGTTAACCTTATCAACTTACACTTGTAACCCTTTTGATACTTGTAATCACATGCAATTCATCTTGACCTTTTTGTCATGGTTATTGGTATTATTGTGAGTGTTATATGAGATACATTGTATGTTGACAATCATTAACTATTGCTAGTCTGGCGACGTCATAGATATATGGGCCTAACAAGCGTATTTGGTGCTAAAGCCGATGTTATTGCCGGCTCCTGATGACGTATGCTTGTTTATCATGGGAACCAAGTACACTTAGCTAATCGCTATAAACTTGTAAACTTATTCTTGGTCAAGGTTTGATTATAACTATATGTGTTTTTTAAACATGCATAATTTATAACCATTGAGATGAATTGCTAGTTGTAAATCTTTTTATATATTTATGTATACTTAACCCATGAAAACTCACGAACTTTTATATTTGACCCTTTTATTTTTAACATGTTTCAGGAAATGTTTAAATTTGATGATCTATTAAAGCATGCTCACATCTATATTTGGATCTAGGAAAAATGAATAATTTATTTTGGATGTTTATCTTATGTTATGTTTTATTCTTGTTTGAGACTTATGGATGTAATTTGCATTTTAAAACTTATGATAATAATATTTTATTTAATGGTAGCATTATGTGGCTGTGAACAATCTTAACCCTCACATCTCGACGATTCCGTCGTTAGGGTTGGGGTATGACAGGCACTATAGCGACAAGGAGGGCATGGCCGCCTTTCCAGTTATGCTATGCGATTGTTCCAGACCGTGTTATGGTTGAATCATGCATTGGTATGATACCTTTTCGTGTATGGTTATCACCTTGTAGTGTCATAACACATCAGATGTCTCTTGTAATTAGGCCTCATCTTCTGTAGCATTAAACTCGAACTTATCTCTTTTCATATCCATATGTTAAAGTCAATCATTGTTCCATGTGACAAGTAATATCTTCTAAAATTGACTATCTAAAAGTTTCTATTCAAATTTCACAATGTTGGCCACCCCAAGACTAAAGACCCGAAGGCAAAAGTTGATAATATGTGAGCTCTAGTTTGCACAATCTTTTAAATTTGTTTGTTCCTAAAGGAGTGGATCCCCAAAGATCTTGAAGATATCTGATTACCATTATCGTGTCCCCCTATTTTAATACGCTAATTTTTTTTATAAATATCAATCTCCACCTTGTCATTTTATTTATTTTTATGGTAACCATTTGTATATGTCAAGGTTGGGCATGAAGATGGGTTATCCATTATTAGGTATCTAAAGCCCATCTATAGTAAGTCTACTTATGTGATGATATTTATATTAGTTTACTTAAGTAATAATTAGTTATAATTCTCTTATCTTTAAGCTATTTTTACGCCATTTATGTATTATTTAGTGAGCAAACCTAATCTATCTTACTTAATGTTAACCCTAGCATTGATTGATTTTATTCTTAAATTTAGTGAGGATAAAAATCGAAGAGAAGAACAATTAACGACGGAGCAAAATGGTACACATAGGCCAACATATAAAGCAATTATTAAATTAAGAGAGAGGATGATTTATATAACATGAGATTTAAGACAAAAGACGGAGCTTATGACACTAGTGTGAAATGACAAAGTCATCATCACAAAGAATGACAATTTATGATCACCATGTCATTCCGACATCATAGTACCCTAGCGAACATAAAAGATTAAAAATAAAGTGATAATAGAGCATGTGTGTTAGTCTTGGCCCAACTAATATTGGCATATTGCTCATTCACTCTTCTAAAAGTATTTTAATATAGTGTATTATTTAGTTAAGTTTTGCGTATGTAATTTATGGTGTATGGTTCTTGTTGTTTATTATTTTGAAAAGAAAATTAAAAAATAAAAAAATTAGAAAAATAGAAAATGACCAAAAAAGGGTAAATGAATTAATGAGTTTATCATACATGACTATCATATAGGTTAAATCCTGAAGGCAAAATCAAGGGAAGGATGATGTGGTATGTGGCAAGTGTTGGAACACCGCCCTAGTTTTGCGGGAACGACATAGAGGAAGATGAATGGAAACCAACTATCAAGAATAAGAAACATGCACACGCGCGCACATATTTGTATATATAATTTGGGACGAGTAGGAAAACTATGTTTTATGGAAGGGAAAAGAAAGGTGATGTGACGTTGATTTGTAAGTGTGTTATGTAATATGTAATAATATATTAATAAGGGGATTTTTAGACTACTCTCTGGGATTATAACTTGGGTGAGCTTTATTGATTTACTATGACCATCACTTAAAATATTTTTGGACTGAGGTTTTCAAACATGAGTTAGATCTTAAACGATTTAACAAAACAAAATTAAGGGATGGAAGTTCTATCAAGATAAGGCGTATCCTAAAATCCCTACAGTGAACGCATGTTAATAAGGTTTAATATGATAAACCTCTCATGTTTTGTGGTACTAGTTGTAAAAGATTATTTAAGTCTCATTAATGCCCCAAATCTCAATCTAAAAGCTAATAAATGAGAATCATCTCAAACACTCAAGTAGTTAGAAGATTTAATATGTTTTATGTGGCTAAATTGTTAGGTCTTATCAGTCTAATCCATGACTAGACCATTAGAAAGTTGGCAAGAACATCTTACAGTATTTACGAAATACTAAACAATACAACCTAACTTATAAAGTGCACGATCGGTTTTTGTACTAAACACAAGTATTTTCTCTCAAGCTCACTAAGTAACACTCAGGTTTGTGATAAAACAGAATCCTTTTAAGAGTTGATGATAATATACTAAGTAAATCAAAGCAAACACAAGAGAATAGTTTTTCAAGATACTTGTATATATTATTTACTCAACTTAAAGTATTACAAGACTCTTACAAGCATATTGCATGAGTTACAATGAGAAACTATATATATTACTACCTATAGCCAGATATACTTTGATACCAGCTGAAAACCTTATACTAAAGCAAATACTATAAAACTAAAGTTAAGGTATCTTAGACAAAGTTTTATCTAAGATATGGTAGTCATGACATGTTCATGACTTACCTTTTTTCACCAACTAAAGTTGGCAACTATACTAACTGATAAAGGTGAACAGTGAAATAAAGTATGGTCAACTACATGAGTTTTACAGAAAACGCCATGCAGTATATCAAAAGTCCGTAGCGGAGTATTAGAGGGACCATACATATGTCCACTGGTTCATAGTAGCTACTTCCGAAGGTAAACAGGCTTCGGAAAAACTTGTTCTTCCGAAGCTACTTTTACTTCAGAAGTGGATACTTCTTTCGAGGCTTCCTTGGGACTTCGTATTTCGGAAGTTGTAGTCTTTATTTCTTCTAAGTGTTGAAGCTTCGGAAGAGCAGAGACTTTGTCTTCGAAAGTTGGAGTTTTCCTTCGAAAGTTGATCTTGCACTTAACTTCGGAAGAACTCCATTTGTCTTCGGAAGTACCACTCTTAGCTTTGGAAGTCCTTTATTAGTTGTACCAAAAATAGTCTAAGTGTTTAGTTTTGGTTGCACCAACCTTTCTAGATCTAATAAACTCCCCCTAGGTTGATGCTACCAAAACCTCATTTCTTCCTGCTTCTCAAAACCTTCAGCACCAGGGACAGAAGATGTTTGTCAATTTCCTTGTTCTTCCCTGAAGTTGTGCTGAGAAGTTTGTAAAAGTCATTAGTGGACAGGAGATCCAGTCTGTCACTCTGAATGACATGTACCCTTTGTTGCGCCCCCCTGAAGAGAGTTAGTTGACGGGAGTTATAGTCATACTCCCATCTAACTATAGCTTCAAGGTTGGAACCTTCAACCATTTGAAGAAAGGCTTTACATTTGGTTACTGATCCTTTCTATTCCTCCTCCTCTCTCAGTTTCATCTTCTCTTCACTCTTTGACCTTGTAGTCACCTCGGCTAGATGAAGGTTGCTGAGATGAGTCCTGATAAGAGCAATAATCTCGGAGTTGGAGGGGTTGGAGAATGACTTCTCTGCTAACTCATCAATGTCAAATTTGCTTAAGTATAGCAGAGAGGATGCACTAAGCATGTTTGTCTCACCATTTTCTCTCTTAATGTAAGGCCCCGTTTCCGGGACGCTTACAGCTGGTAAATCATCGCACATAAAACATATACTTTACATTTAATCATTCAGAAAACATTGCAGCGGAAACATAAAAAAAATAACTTTTTATATCGTTACAAATGCTTTTGCAGGTTAATACAAATATTCATCTCAAAACATCATTCATTCGTATTACAATGCAAAAACATTAACAACAGAATGCCATTCAAAATGCCAAGTAGCTGCTCCATGCCATCCTCAGCAATGCTCACCTGCTAACTGGAAAATGCATAAAAGTCAGTGTTGCTGAGTGAGTTCTAGTTTAATAATAAAACATACTTTTTCCTTTATTTAAAACTATTCATTTCTATTGCATGTGATCATACACCATACATATATACAGATAATATCATTATTATCTTCCTCATTCTTTTGTTCATACTTTCATTCATTCATTCATTACTTCCAGTGACATCATTACCCCGAACATTGTGCACGAAGCGGGTAACTGGGCCTGAGGTCATTTATAGACCTCGAACATTGTGCACGAAGCTGACTCCAGTACCTAGGGTAAGTACATTCACCATTTATCTTTTCTTTTTTCTTCTGGATCAATGCCATATGCTATACCCCGAACATTGTGCACGAAGCGGGTAACTGGGCCTGGGTCTTTCATAGACCTCGAACATTGTGCACGAAGCTGACTCCAGTACCTAGGGTAAGCGGCAAGGATCCCATTCATATGGTCAATCACAAAGATTGGACCCCCAATGTGCATCCTTTGGGGTAGCTAACCCGCACACCGTTGAGCTAACACCTACTATGGGTGTGCCCCTCCATACATTTGCTTGCAAGCCTTTCTTACATTCATTCATTCATTCATTAATGCAT
>BJCM01183637.1:0-23026 GCA_018326385.1 Flaveria bidentis
ATAAAGCTGGACACCTTTCCGCTGCATCTCTGTAAGGTCACCAACTTACATAAGTTGGTGAAAAGGTCCATGCTTTTGGTAACTATACATTGAGGTCTTGAGTTTGTAACTTTCTACTTCATGTACTTTATCCTTTTTGTAATAGATAAGGATGTGAACTATGGCATGTCATAGCCACTAGTCAAAAGGCAATCTGCCTTTTGACTCTACAATTGATTTTGTTTGTGTCTAGTCAATTGTATCCAGCTGGCTTTCAAAGTATAGGCAGCTGTAGGATGTAGTATAAGTATCTCATGTTTTTGTATCTTTCTAATATGCTTTGTAACACTTGTAATAGAACATAGAGAAAGCAATATACTGCATTCTTGAAAACCATATACTTGTGCTCTTGTGTTCTGTCTCTTATATTACTTGTGTTCTTAGTGTCTTAATGTGGTTAATCCAGTTCACTGTTTGATTAAGTTTTAGCTAATATCCTCTTTGTGTTGTTGTGTTGTAATTGACCCCCTTCACCGGTCCTGCAATAACATCAAATCGTTAGAAACTCCACTTAAATTGATCAAAAAGTTGGTGGGCATGGGAAAGCATGGAGCCTCTGTTCTACATATTCAAATGGTTTAACCATATACCATGTAAATGTTCAATTTGCAGAAAAATCACAAGTAAAACACCAAAAAACAATCCATCTCTAATTACATTGAATAAAATAAATAAAATCCAGTAAATTGAAATTTGGAAAAAAACCATCATTAATTAAGAGCATGCATAGTGGGAGTGCGAAATGTTTTCGGAATAAACATATCCAAGCTTAGGTGAAGAAGCATATTGAAGCTCCCCATCTTAAATCTTTATGATTTTCCTATTTGATCTTCGTTTTTGATGACCAGAATGGAGGCGAATAGGAAGAGTGTATTATTATATAGAACTTGTAAGAATTAACTAAATGAGAAAATTAAAAATGACAAATATGCCCTTACTTGAAATTCATGTGATTTTATTTAACCACAAAAACTAACTAATTTGGGTTTGGGGACTAAATGTGCAATCAATAGTAAAAGTTTGGATTAAATATATTATTTTAAAAACATAGGGACCAAACATGTAATTTGATCAAATCATAGGGACTAAGTTTAAACATTTCTCTTAGTATTAGTTTTAGATCCTATAGTTCTTGTTTTTTCAAATCTAATAATTTCTTTTCCTTCCAATATTAATTCACTAGCTTTACTAAACCATCGTAATACCCCAGCTGAAAATATAAAAACTATATAATTCATAGAGGTGTAAATATTTTGTATGATTAAATTACGTATTACTATAACAATGAAATATAAAAAATTATATTTATAAGTTATAAATATTAGAATATTTTTTAAATAATATAACCTAGTTGTCACACTAAACTAAAATATACTAATATGTCAATAAATACTTTTTGTCTTTTTATATTTTTTAAATTGATTCTTATTTTGCTATAAAAATATGTACAGTTCAAAACAATATGATTAGTTGATTACACAATTAAGTTGTTAATATAAGAATTTAACTTCAAAACAAAATAAATTATTACTATTAATTTAATTTCTTAAAATAAAAAGTTGACTAAAATAATATATTAATTTATGCGAGAAAATTTTTCCGATGAGTAATTTGAGAACGCCATGTGGCATCTTAGTTACTCTTTTATCATATACTATAGATATAGATATAGATGATGCAATAGGCACTTTGTTTTCCAACGATAAGTAACCTTGGAAATGGCACCTTGAACGGAAATGCTAAAGAGTTTTCCACGCTTCTTGCTAGAATGTGTTTTTCTCCGTAACTAAATACTAACCCATGGGTTCAAGTCTCAATCTGAACAAAAATGCTAAGAGTTGAGTTATGGAGTTTTCTCAGCAATAAGTTTCCTACTGAGAGTGTTGGGGGGTGCGGTCCAAGCTGAAAAACGGATAGATAGACCCAATTAAGATTACACCTATCATTCGAAACAAGGTCCCATATTTATCGTTAAAAAAGTAAATATTCGCCTATATCGAAGCAAAGTCTCATTTATATTGGCTTTATTTTGAATAATGCTCAAAGCTATCAAATAATAGTTATATTAACAAGAATTATAACAAGAATGATGACATTGGTGGCAAGTTGAACCCAATGACTTCATATTTTAATAAAGTCTTGGGTAACTCTTCTCAAGCAAGCTAAGGAGTATTTAGATCATAAATTCAAGGTCAGTTATCTATCTACTCTAGTAAAAGAAAGTTTTAAGTTGTCACTTATCACAGTATTAGACATCCTAAGTCTATTTTTTCCGTTTCCATCTCATATTCAATATTTACATTAACTATTAATTATATTATATAATCTTTTTGAGATTACAATAGATTTTAATAAATTAAAAAAATTTCTTTTTATAAATGTAATTTCTAAAGAAACAATCTTTTCTATAACATAAGTAATTTTTTAAAACATCAAACTTTTTTTTAAAAAATATTTAAAATCAGTGTTTTTAGAAAATATAATATTTTCTGAACCATAAAAATTTAAAATTCAAAGTCATAATTTAAAACATTTTGATTTAGAATGATTTTTTTAGATAAAAAAAATTAAAACAAAACTTCAAAGAAAATGATGTCATTGTTTTATTACTTATAGTCTTTACTTATACGTAATATCAATAATATCATATTTCAAAATATCATATTGTAATTAATAATTTTTCATTACTAATTATTTAATATTTTATTTATTTATCCATTTAATACACGAGGTATTAACCTAGTTATTATATACTATAGATGGTGCAATAAGCACTTTGTTTTCCAACAAAATGTAACCTTGGAAATGGCATCTTGAACAGAAATGGGCCAATTCACGCTTCTTGCTAGAATGTGTTTTTCTCCGTAACTAAATACGAACCCATGGGTTCAAGTCTCACTATGAGCAAAAATGCTCAGAGTTGAGCTATGGAGTTTTCTCAATAATGAGTTTTCTACTGAGGGGGTTGGGGTACGGTCCAGGCTGGAAAATGGATAGGTGGGCCCAATTAAGATTACACCTATCATCCGAAGCAGGGTCGCACATTTGCCATTAAAAAAGTAAATACTAGCCTATATCAAAGTAAATACCACAGTCGTCGTCCGCCGACCGCTGCCACCCCTAACCGTCTTGCCGAATGTCGTTGCCGAACCGTGTATTGACGACGAGTGTTATCGGTTGGTGGCGACAGTGGGGTACGGTCGATTTTCGGCAATGGGCGCCGTTGCTAGTCGCGGTCGGTTGTCGGCGGTGACGACCACGACGGTCGGTGGTATGTAATGGCGAGTATCGATGGTCATTGAGGTAGTGGCGAGTTTGTAACTGGTGATAAATTCTAAATTCTTTATAAGTGGAATGTCACTAGAAATGCATTTGGAATTTAAATTCTTTTTATAGATTTAAATTCACTTGAATTCTAAATCCTTTGAAAAATATTGAATTCCAAATATAATTCCTTCAAATTCCAATTCAAATTCAATTTCACGAACCAAACACCTTTTAGTTTTAGGGTAGAAGTCCCAATTATCACTCTCGCGAATGCTAGAAATAACAAGCCACTATAGTTCAAGCTTTGACCTTCACCACCATAATGAAAATAATTCTTAGTTCGTGATCTTTAAGTCGATTACTCCAAACCCCCTTTTGACTTAGCTGTTGTTATCTTGTCCCATGAAACCTAGTGAGGTTTTTCTCATTATGTCTCTTTCTCTATTGGAGCCCTAAAAGAAACATTTCTATGTGAATCAATTGAGTGTAACACAATTTTAGGAATCCTTTACAACGAGAGAAGGTAAAACAGGAGGAAAGATAACATCTTTTTAAAATTGTTCTAATTAAAACAATTATAATTTTTTTGTCCCACTCAGATCATTCATAATTCTTTTGTCCCAATTTGATCACTAAAGTTTAAAAATTATTTTACTTAAGTCATGCATAGATTGCAAAATATTAAAAAAAGTAAAGTATTTAAAAAATTAATAATATTTATAAAAAAGCAAATTATTTTAAAAAAGTTGTGAGTTATTTAAACATTGATAAAGATATGAGTGACCTAACTGTAATATTTCTAAAACTTTAGTGACTTGATTAGATTAAATAAAATATAAATAACCTAATTACAACACTCTTACAAATCTATAAAGTTTTCCCAGATTCAAACTCTCAAGTTAAACTTAAAAAAATATTATAATCAAATAATAATAGAGTCATGTATATGTTGAGATTAGATTATCTACTTTTACAACCACTAGCATGGGTAGGGTCGCACTAAAAATAGAATTTGATATAAAAAGCTTAAGAGTAATTCTAGGCTAGTCACGTGTTTTTTTAATTATTTAAAAAAAGTAATATTTTGGTTATTGTATCAAATACATCATCTCATTGTGTCTTATACATTTATTGTGTTTTATACGTTAATTGTATCAAATATCAATTCATTATGTTATAAATTTTATATCATTTATTGATTCATTATTGTGTTTATGTTTTAGATCAATGTATGTTAAATTTAGGGTTGTTTTATTTGGACACCCCGAAATTTTAAATCAACACCCGTTGACCTTATACGTCGTGTATGGGTCAATACGCCGCGTATAGGGTCGACTGACGGGAAAGTCATCATACCCTATACGCCGCGTATGGACCCATACGCGACGTATAGGGTATTCTCTAACAAGACCATGGTGGACTCGTGTCGAGGTACCTATACGCCGCGTATGGACCCATACACGGCGTATAGGTTAGGTATTATTGTTTATAAAAATTTTGCGTATAAAAATTGGTGTCGGCTTTATTTTGCACGTTAAGGTTGACATTTTGCGTATAAGTTATGTTTTGTAACATATTAATCGACAATTTTAAATCTTAATTAACCAATAAAACATACAAAACAAAACAAACATTAAATGATAATATAAATAACGAAGTTTTTAAATACATAACAAAATAAGAGTACAATTAATAATATAAAAAACTACGGTGAATCTAGGTAATGTCGAGGCGATGATAAGTCTGGAGGATCAATACTAGCAGCAGGGGCTCGTGCAATCTCAAGCTGAATATGCCAATCCATAAGATCCTCAACTCGATCGAGCCGACGACCCTGATCCCGTAATCTCGTAGTAATCTCCTGCATAAATGTCTCCATACGTGCAGGTCCATACGCGTCGTATATGTGTCGGTGGAGATACGTCCCACACCCATACGACCCATGCCTATACGCAACGTATGGGCCCATACGCGGCGTATAGGCCCGCTGAATGACTGATTTGACTTAGCCAGTTTTGTCATCTGAAAAGCCTATACACGGCGTATGGGCCTATACGCGACGTATAGCCCCCACGACAATATCTGATGTGACGTGAAATGTTTGGCATTTATGTGGGAGTACTATACCCCGCGTATGGACCCATGCGCGACGTATAGGTGAGTGTCGATTTATAAAAATGGGTGTCCCTTTATTAGGACCCTAATTTTATCATTGTTTATATAGTTAAACACAATAACTAACAAAAAACGCAATGAATTGCATTAATGACATAATAACGAGATATGAGTTTGAAAAACATAAAAGAATCTATTATTTTTTTATATAATAATACTGTACTCGTTTTAAATATTAAAAAACCTTTGTTTTTATGGTGTAGTTCTTATAAAATAATAATGCTGGAAATAAAAGCTATGAATGTTAAAAATATGAATGTTAAAAATATAGGAGAACTTTTTCATATAATTTAATCTCAACAATTAAGTAACAAAATGAATGCTTGAAATTATTTCTTACGTTTTTTAGTTACAATGATATTTTTATTTAAATCTTTCCAGCACTATCATAGTATAGTAACAAAATTATATGTTTCTCATTCATAAAACGGTGGATTGAAGCCTCATTAAAACATATAGAGTATATTTATTTTTGCTGGGAGTGAGATTTAAATCAATATTTTTTTAATATTTACATGTTATGATATCTCTATCTTAATCGGTTAAACTAACGATAATCTATTTTATATCATATAATTTTTTATATCATATAATTTATTTTTAATTTTGGGAACATATTGAAACGCTAGTGAATTTTGTGATAAGAAAACCGTGAGAGTCGCCTGAACAACAAGCAGTGTTCGAATTGCTCTGCTACCGTTATCCGCAATCTGCTCGACTATAATTCATCTTCCTAAAACCCTAATCACCAGAAATCTGCTTATCTAAAACCCTAATTCAGCGTCTGTAGCAAGATTCTTCCCCAAATTGCAGTCACTAAAGACCTTGTTCAGTTGTTCACAACCAACAGCAGCTAATCGGCAACATAAATCGCATGTTTGAGGTTCCATCCATTACATTTACATTTACTCATCAGTTAACTGTTGTTTGTGTTACACGCTACATCCATCCATAATAGCAGCAACTAACGACCTTGATTTTTTATTATTAGTTTGTTATGGAGGACTAAATTAGGTTCTAGATTGATTTTTTGATTGCTAACAGCAGCAATTACATTTGCTATTGGTTTTAATTGCTAATTCTATTCTTCTATTTCTCTTACCTTGATTTATTATGTTATTAGATTGTTACTAGCTAAATTGTTAGTTTATTGTTAGATTGACTATTGCCACTTGATCTTTTTTTTTGCCTATTGTTGATTTGTTATAGTTTTTATGAAATTTTCACATCATTGTTATAATATTGTTTTTGTATTCATATTGGCATATTGGTAATTAATTAAAAGTGGACATGAACGTGTTTGAATGAATTAAGCTTGGAAAATGTTAAAGTTCGTCTCTTAGTTGAAAAGAAGACCATTTTGTGTAACTGTTATATTTAGTTATTTCAAAGATTATAAAGGGTTAGATGTAAATCATAATTGGATTGAAGGCTGGAGGTATGCTACTTTGGCTTACATATGTAGATATGTTATTTGGCATTGTTCTCTAAATTGTGTCGAATAACAATGGACCTAGAGTGCTTGAAAGATCTGCATTTCTAATTCTGATTGAAATGAGTTAGAATAACCTTTCGAACTTTTTTCTAATGAAAATTCAAGGTATGATCGTGAATCTCGGTGAAACCTTGAAGCTGACTAAAATGGACCTCAAATGGCAATTTGGTGAGTTATTTGACAATTTGGCTAAAAGTGATTGTGAATCTATATGAAGGGTGATTAAATTCATTTTTTTGAATGTTTCAATCAAATGAGTCAGGTTGGGTTGAATTAAGCTCAAATGTGCTCTTTGTTGTCCAACCATAATCAAATGAATATCATTAGTTGACTTGGGTTTATTAGAGTTTAGGTGGTCATGAGAACAACAAAATTAGTCATAAATCCAATTAATGAGAAATATTGGCAAATCTAGTATACTTACTAATTTCGGTTTGTTGGGTGTGGAGACTTCGAAGGTTGGCTGACTCTAGGTTGTTGTCTTGGTTTATTTTAGGTGGCTTGCCTAAATTAAAGTTTCTTGCTCTCAAAGTTGTAAACCCTAATCTAGTGATTATAAATAAATAATAGGGCCTTTGGAATTCCTTGATTACAAAATAATAAAAACCCTAGTTGCAGCAATCTGAAGTATGCCACCCTAACTGAACCACTATAAATCCTTGTGTTCCGTTTTTCTTTTATAATTGTGTGCATGAGATAGTGTTCGTGTGTATCTGATAAGTTTAAGTACTAATAGGGTTGACCATTAGGTGTTCAACCAACTTAAGGTTGCAAGTTGAGGTTAAATAGGATATATATGATTCTATATTGTGGAAACTTGCTTCCATAAGCCTAACTAGGAAGGATCTGAATCTTCGTTGAGAGAACTTGCTTCCATATAGCTGATTTTGGTAACATTTGATCATTAGTTGCTTGGAGTTTATACTTATGTCTTGGTTAGTAAGATTGTTTGCATTCAAAAGGATTATGAACTTGTGTAATTTGACTTGATAGATTGACCCGTCTAATTACATGATACCAGTTAATTTTGTAGTGAGCTTGAATCACATTACATATTTTAGTTTTATGGATGAAGGGTTGGGTCCAATAGCAAGTCCATTGTAGTTAGAGTGGTGATGTTCCCCTGGAGATCAAGGGTTCAAGCCCAGCTATGCTGGATTGTTGTAATTAATTATGGTGTGAATTAGAAGCAGATTAGATAAGTGTGTGAGTTGCTATTCATAAAAAAAACATATTGAATTTATAACTCACTAAATTACTTAATGAATATAATAAAATGGTAAAAGGAGTATTAAATTTGTGGTGCAGGTCTGTAAAGGTATTGTCTTGTATACATGAACTGGTGTTCCTATGAGGCTGTGAAGCTATTGGACATCCATGGAAGGTTTAAAATCTTCATTCCTAAACACAACTCCATTAAGTTGTCAGCCTTCAAAGCCACGTTATCCTCTGCATCTAAATTCATCATCCACAATCTCCTGTTCAGTTTCACCAGATCCATGGTCTCTGAGTGATGGAAACAAACCCAAACCCAAATCAAAGCACCCAAAGAACCCTCTTTCAGATGACAACGCCCGTCGCATCATCAAAGCAAAAGCCCGTTATTTAAGCGCCTTGAGGCGCAACCAGGGCTCACAAGCCTTGACACCCAGGTGGATCAAGAGGTCACCTGAGCAAATGATTCAATACTTGGAGGATGATAGGAATGGGCACTTGTATGGTAGGCATGTAGTGGCAGCAATTCAGCGGGTTCGGAGCCTTTCGGGTTTGCCTGAGGGGTCTTATGACATGAGGCAAGTCATGGCTTCCTTTGTTACTAAGCTCACTTTTAGGGAAATGTGTACTGTGTTGAAAGAGCAAAGGAGTTGGAGGCAAGCCAGAGACTTTTTTGCCTGGATGAAATTACAGGTTGATAGCACTCTATTGGAGCTTTATTTTGGTGTAAATATTTAATTGTCTATTGTATTTATAAGCTCTGTAGTCTGTATATATTTTTACCTGTATGCTCTTGAATTAATTTGGTGTAATGTTAGATTTATGGTTAAACAGTTATGTTACCGGCCCAGTGTTATAGTCTATACACTTTTGCTTCGAACTTATGGACAAACCGGAAAAATCAAGCTTGCAGAAGAGACATTTTTGGAAATGCTTGAAGCTGGGTGCGAGCCAGATGAAGTTGCTTGTGGAACTATGCTGTGTGCATATGCTAAATGGGGTCGCCACAAGGCAATGTTGTCCTTTTACTCAGCCGTACAACAACGGGGTATCATGCTCTCTGCTGCAGTTTACAATTTCATGCTATCATCTTTGCAGAAGAAATCTTTTCACCAAAATGTCATTGAGATTTGGAGAGAGATGGTTGTATGTGGTGTAGTCCCCAACCATTTCACATATACAGTTGTTATCAGCTCATTGGTGAAAAATGGTTTTACTGATGAAGCTTTCAAGGCTTTTGAGGAGATGAAGACTATAGGGTTTGTACCAGAGGAAGCTACTTATAGCAATCTTATTACAGTAGCTTGCCAAAAGGGCATCCAAGATGAAGCTTTAAGACTCTATCAAGACATGCGACAACATAACATAGTTCCGAGTACCTTCACGTGCGCTTCACTTTTATCACTCTACTACCGAACTGGAAACTATTCTAAAGCTTTATCTCTATTTTCAGAGATGGAAAGGTATAAAGTTGTAGCGGACCAAGTCATATATGGTTTGCTTATTAGGATATACGGTAAACTTGGTCTATATGAGGATGCCATGACAACATTTGAAGAGATTGACAAGTTGGGCTTATTAAGTGATGATAAAACATATATAACAATGGCACAAGTCCATTTGACTGCAGGGAATTGTGAAAAAGCACTAGATGTAATGGAACAGTTAAGATCTAAAAGTGTAAGTTTATCAAGGTTTGCGTATATTGTTTTGTTGCAATGCTATGTAATGAAGGAGGATGTACAAGCTGCTGAGCTTACGTTCCAAGCTCTCTCAGAGACTGGTTATCCCGACTGTTGTTCTTGCACAGACATGCTGACTTTGTATATGAAACTAGGACTTACAGAGAAGGCAAAAGACTTCATCATCCAGATCCGAGAAAATAAAGTAAAATTTGATAAGGTGCTTCTTAAGACGGTCATGAAGGTATATTGCAAGGAAAATATGTCAAGTGATGCTGAGCAAATGATACAAGAGCTTAGCAAAAACGGACTATTAGAAGAAGATGATAAATTCATTCAGACGATTCTGATGGGTATCTGTGGAGATTTTACAGGACTTAAAGAAGCTGATTCAGACCCCATGGCGTTTGAGCTACTTCTGACTCTGTATATGGCACCTAAGACTGCAAATAAGGTGGAAAAAATGCTTAACTTGTTGCTGAACACTGCTAATGGCTTGTCCGTAGCTAGTCAATTGCTTATCAACTTCATTAAAGAAGGTATACATGTTTCAATTGAGGATGCTTGCACCTGCTTTTGTTTTGCGTATCAAAATTGTGTTTCTTTGTTTTTGTAGGTTTGACACCTCAAGCTGAATCTCTATTTGACCTATTACTGAAGCTGGGTTGCAAGCTAGAGATATCTACTCTATCATCTATGGTATATTTATATGGAAAGCAAAATCAGGTGGAGCTAGCCAAACAAGCATTTAGAGAAGTGGTAGATGCTTCTTCAGAACAAAAGCATTTGTACAATTGCATGATTGATGTATTTGTCAAATCCGTAAAAGTGGACGAGGCATATTTGTTTTATGTAGAGGAAAATAAGAACGGCCATGATGTTGGTGCTGTTGCAATCAGCATGCTGGTGAATGCATTGAGTAATTGTGGTAAGAAATAAGATATATTAGTAATTGTGGTTGTCCTGTTACTAGCATATATATAAAGGAGACTTATTTTTCCTAATCTTGCTTCTGTTCCCAGTCTCAGGGTTTAACTGGGTTATCTTAAAGGTCAACTGTTGATAAGATTGATGCTTATAGTTGTTATTATTGTTCACTGTTTAGGTAAGTATCGGGATGCAGAGAATGTCATAAAAAATTGTTTCCATAAGAACACGGAGCTTGATACAGTGGCATACAATACTTTCATAAAAGCAATGCTAGATGCTGGTTCGCTTCCTGTTCTTTAGTCCCTTTTCACTTTTTCTTCTTTAATTTTGTATGAATATGTGCCCAACATTTCAATGGTGCAGGTAGATTGAACTTTGCTGCAAACATCTATGAGAGAATGCTTACAAATGGTGTTGCTCCATCAATTCAAACTCTCAACACCATGATTACGTAAGAACTTGTATATTGTTTCAAGATGTTTAACAAGAAATAGAGTTCACTGTTTTTTTCTTATGTTAAACCTGTTGACATATGCAGAGTGCATGGACGTAGGCGAGATCTTGATAAAGCTATAGAGATGTTCAACACTGCTCGAATAAAGGGAGTGACTCTGGATGAGAAAGCATACACAAATATGATATTTTACTATGGGAAGGCTGGTAATACGCTGCTTCTTCTTATTGAATAGAGGAGTGTTGGATTGTGTCTATTAGAGTCTCGAAAGAGATCCTAAAGCAGTAAAGTATTTTAAAATCTCGATGTCTTTCTTGATAGAATTCAGTTTAACTTGATGTCTTTTTAGTATGAGTGCATGAGTTTCTTCAAGGACGCCTCTAGTTTTATGTTTATAGATATTATCATGCTAGAATCTAAATGATATATACAGTGTGTGTAAAGGGTCGGTGGGTCAGTTGTTTCTTATTGGCACTTATTCTCTCAAATTTTCTTATTACTTGGTCCTTTGCAGGTAAAATTGATGAAGCATCAATCTTGTTTAACCAGATGCAGGAAGAAGGAATAAAACCTGGGCAGGTATGCACACAGTATTCTTCTACTTTTATTTAAAACCTTGATGCAAAATTGCTTTCTTTTTGTTTTGATCTCGTCTAGTGTTAACATATCCAACGCATTCATATTTGATGAATTTCGGAGAGCATAATTTAGTTTCAGCTAGGTGCATGGCTGATCAAATAATAGATATAATCTATTAAGTTTAGGTCATGATTTAGAGATGCATGTAAGTAGGCATGTCAGTATGTGTATTATCACGGAATTGTTGATATAGTCAAAACGTTCAGAGATGAGAGTATAAGCATGAAGTTTGCATAAATAATAAATTAGAAGATCAAGTAATGATTTTAGGATATTTATTAATTACCATAAAACCTCGATAGCCGAGTACGTGGGAGGCCAACAAATATATTTGATTAGTTACTATTATTTATTGATGATGATAAGTTAGCTAGGGTTGATGGGGAAACTGCAGTTGAGTGTAAGTGTATTAAGTGTGTAATAACTGATTTGAAATAGGTGTACTAACATAATTCTTATGTTGAGAGGGACATCCCAATTTCTACCCTGGTCATATATAGTTTCGAGATGGAAATTATGGTTTATTATTCACTAAAATGTCGTGTTATCGGAATAATAAGTTTCTGAGACTGAGACCAGCTTTTAATATGTCTGTTGGAATCCATAGGTGAGCTACAACATTATGATGAATGTGTATGCTACTCGGGGATTCTACAAAGAAGCGGCTCAACTTTTTGATCAGATGCAAAGGGACGGTTCACCATCCGACTCTTCTACCTATCTTTCCCTTATTCGAGCATACACAGCTGGTGAGAAGTACACTGAAGCAGAGGAAACCATCAGTTTGATGAAGAAACAAGGGGCGATATCACCATCTTGTGCTCACTACAACTTGTTACTCTCCGCATTAGCAAAAACAGGTCTGTTGGGTGAAGTGGAGAGGGTTTACAACCTACTGATCACAGACGGATTGGCTCCAGATGTCTCGTGTTATCAAACCATGCTTAGATTCTACTTAGACTATGGATATGTGGAAAAAGGCGTATCTTTGTTCGAAAGCATTACCGCTAGTGGTGGTGTAGAATCCGACCGGTTTATCATGAGTGCAGGTGTGCATTTGTACAGGGCTGCAGGCTTGCCCACCAAGGCTCAAGATGTTTTAACCTGCATGAATAGTCTGGGCATCCCCTTTCTAAAGATAAGGTTTGCAGGATGAGTTTGTGGGTTCAGATTTTCCTATATTTTTTTTGACTCTGTAACTGTAGAGTGTAATGTAGGTCTATATATAATATGCACACGTGCATGTAAAAAAAAGTTATACATGTGATAATTTTTTCGAAGTACACTATGCGAATGCAAACTAATGAATGTATACTGAGTTCATAGGGAAAGATATATCCATGACGTGAATGTGTTCGTGTTAAAAAACATGTCTGTGTAACAAAGTAAATACATAAATACAAACAAAAAAATTGGATATACACTTGTGCATGTAACAAACAATATAGCTCTAATATGCATATGTGTAAAACTATTGGCGTAGCTTTTTTTTTCGTGAGTAGTGTAAATTTTCGGCTCGATAGTGTAAATTTTCGGTTTGGTAGTGGAATTTGTTTAATAAATATAGAGTCCACCCCTCTAAAATTGTTTACTTCCGCCCCGCCCCCGCCTCCACCTCCAAGCTTTGGCTCAAGCTCTGCCACTCAGTAAAAGTAGACTGTTGTAATTATTTCGGTTTTTGTTCATTAAAAAATTTCAAAGCTTATTGGATTTTAATAATCCCAATTTTTATATATTGGTCGGGATTAATTCCAACTCAGAAAATGTTTACGAACACTCCTAACTATAAGCTTATTTTCCTGCGACGATCCCTTACTAACTGAGAGTTAACACCGTTAGTTTTATGATGACGTGGACTACTTATATGGCCAAATCACTAAGCAAAAAGTTAAAATCAACTGTCGGGTCTGTCAATTCGAAACTTCTGCAACCTAAAACCCGTCAAATTTCACCTTTTGATTTGAATCACTTGACTCGTTAAAGGTAAAGTGACAATGGATGCCAGGAACTAAAAAAAGGACCTAATAGAGGTTGGGCGACGACGGAATTGAAAAATGGCTCAAAGTTAGGTCCATTTCATCAAAAAAAAACTAACGGGCGTAACTCTTAGTTAGTAAGGAGTGTTGAAGGAAATAAGCTTAAAATATTTTTTGAGTTGGATTAATCTCGATCAATAAATGAAAGTTGAGATTATTAAAATCCAATAATCCGTATTCAAATCTATACTAGCAAAGCAAAATAATTATAAGTCATGACTATTTTCTAGCATGCCTACATTATCTTCATTTAGGGTCCACCTAGAATTGTCCGCGTATACTCACCATAATAAGTTTACTATATTTGATAAACATCTTAACTTAAAAAAAGTTTACTTAATCTATGCTTATTTAATACTATATTAATCATAATTTATATCTAAAAATAAATAAGGGTTCATTAATAGTACTTTAATGAGACTTAATTTTTGTTAAAATACAAATTAATTTGTAGCTAATCATTGTTAAACTATAATACTTCAAATATATATGTAAAGAGGTTGATGGTTTTTTAGGAATAATACTATTGTTTATAACTTATATATATTTATCTATACTAATAATATATAATAAATTCACTGATATACTATCTATAATATATATTGAATTATATGTATATAATGTATTATATAATTTTTCTATTTCAAACCATGAAAAACACTAGTATCTAACCTAGTTCACAATAAAACCAAATCAAAATGTGAGTTATCACATCCACATTGACAAAGTAGTTGATAGTAACAAAATATGTTCATCGAAGAAGTGGAAATGACATAAACCTAAGTTAGAACACTCCCCCTTAGTCTTCTAAGTAGTTCCAATATAACATCAACCATAAGTTTGGATATTGTGCTCTCTTGTTAAATGTGTTGCAGACTCATGATTTTTGAACACTAGACATTCAAGTGTATGGAAATCTTGATTTTTATTATATGCCAACCAGAACTTGAAACAAAGGCCTTAGCACCATCACCATCTTTTCAGTATTATAAACACCCACATACACAAGAATCTTAAAGAACAAACCTTGAAATCAAGTTAAAACAGAAAACTCTAAACCTATTAAATCTTGTGCGACTTCAACTTAACCCCATTTTCTGATCTATTTGGACTAAAACAAAGAATTCACAAACAAAATACAGGTTGAAGATCACGGTGCACTGATACAGTATGCTCTGCGCTTTTTACGATTCTCGTGATTCTCCGAAAATTTTTTTATATTTTTTCTGAATTGGATCCGCCCTGTTATGTTTGATACTTATTCCGGCTCCTTATAAAGAAACTACAGTTCATAAAAAAAAACTTGTTTTTCCAAGTGGCGCAAGGGATCAAAAAACTTGATGATTACAAGTATACAACTATACTAAAAAAACTAAACTTAAAATTTACATACATACATAGACTATAATACACCTTGTGAAAACGACTTGCTACACGCTATCCTCCTCCTACAGCCCTCCATAGACCTGAAATATCTATTCTCTTTATGGACTCCAAAACATGTTAGAAATGTTAATTGCATCTTTTCTTTATATGTTATTATACCTAGCTCTAGCAACAGCATCAGCATCGTGGGCTATAAAGTGGGCTCCGACACATGTGGGATTTGGGCCGGATCCAGTGAAGCAGTAAATGCTGGTTCAAGATTCTCATTCACACTCTTTGTTGGCCTCTTTGGTCTTTTGGGCCTCTGCTGCTGCATGTCACCGTATGGGACAGTACCATCATTAGATACTGAACCTGGTGTTGCCCCGGAGTCTGGTTTTTTTGAACCTTTTGGTGGCCTTGGTTTTGCAGGACCTTTATCTGTACTAGCTTTTCTCTGCAATTACAAGTTGTTACAACACGAGTTATAAAATAAGGTAGAATTAGAAGTGTTGAAGTGGATGGGTTGGATAATGGGTCAAAAGTCCATACCTTTTTATCGACGGGTGTGGTCTTATCAGGGTTGAGAAAGGGGTCATCATAGTCGACCGGGGGTTCATATTTAGCTACATCTTCAAAGCAAGCATCTCCTTCTTCATCTATCCTGATACCTTTCGTTGCTCCCTTCTTCTTTTGTCTATCTTTAGCCTGCATTTAAACATAGATTAATTAATACATATTTATAAAATAATATATATAAAGTCCAAAAACCAAACCTGTGCAGGAATTTCCTTTAGTTTCTGCTCCAACTGTGCATCATCAATCAACAGAGAAACAACATCCTCAGGAGCTAACAAGTCACCCTGTACATGGCCACCTGTCATTACAAGTTGCTGAACAGTACTTTTCTGGCTAGCTCTCTGTAAAATCTTCTCTTCAACGGTCTCTTTACAAATTAACCGGTACACAGTAACCTACATCATGAGGAAAAACATGTTTGATTTATTTAAGATTTGACAAAACCCTTTAGATATGATGTTAATATAATCTATAGAACTATAGAAGCTTTAGTTAAGATAAAACTAACATCTTTAGTCTGACCCAACCGATGAGCTCTGTCCATTGCTTGTAAATCCAATGTAGGATTCCAGTCGCTTTCATAGAATATGACGGTGTCAGCAGCGGTCAAATTGATCCCAAGCCCGCCAGCTCTTGTGCTCAATAAGAATACAAAAATATCACTCCTGAAATATAAAAAGATCAGGCTAGATGCATATGCTTTATAAGGTTGTTTAAAAAATTAAAACAGATCACTCCTAAATCTGGAGTTACATTTTCACAAAAGATACTTTAGTTTTGAAAGATTGTTCAAGAAGTAATTGAAATTGTAAACTATAACACTCACCGAAGTTGGAAATCCTTGACCATGTCCCGGCGGTCCATTATGGTGGATGACCCGTCAAGCCTTAAATATCTATATTTTCTATAGTTCATATAATCCTGCATTCATTTGTAATAGTAATTGTAATCATTTATATTATAGAAAAGACAGAATTTAACAAATATAAGTTTATAACTACTCTCCAGTACCTCAATAATATTCAACATCTTGGTCATTTGTGCAAACAAAAGAACACGATGATTTCCGGCACGTAAACGCTTCAATAGTATATCTAATGTTTGAAGCTTCCCCGAGTCCTATATATCATCACGAATTAAATTATAAAAAGCATCCAAATTGTTCACATAACATGTAACTGAAGATAAACATGTTCATACAGTGAGCATTTTTGCAGGATCAAAACTCTGCATTGGTGGACATGACCCAAAGATCCTGTGAGTGAGTTGAAGAGCAGGTTGTGAAACAGGTAGTTCTTTATCAATCTCTTGAATTAAATGGTGAGGCGAGCCATTGGGCTTTCTGGGCCCGTTACACTCAGAGGTGCGTGCAAAGCCAACTAACAACCTCTTAATCCATGGATGATGCAATTCTTCAACTTTTTTGTACATAAAATTTCTATCTGAGCAGTGCACGTTAACCTACCAAAGCAAACATGACAAAAGAATAACATATTTTTACATGCAATTATAAAAGAATCAATAAAAAACTTACAGGGGGCGCTCTTGTTTTCGGAATGAAAGAAAAAGCTGAATGGAGAAGTCGAACATTGGATGCAAGTCTATCCTGATGTGGCAAGACCAAATTGTCAAATGACTTTGACTTAGATGGCATCAGTAGCATTCTTGTGACTGCTCTGACTTTCTCAGTTCCAAGATTCTTGAACTCAATATCATTGTTTTGAACGTTTTCATTTGCCATCATCAAGTCCACAAGCTCATCTAAAAATTGCCGGTCCCACCTCATGATAGAAAATAACAATCTCTCGATTAAAGAACCATTGGCAAGAAATGACACCTCAGCCGGTGATAAATCAATCAATCGAGTAAATCCGAACGCCCCATCTTTTTCTTGTTTAAATAAAGATGAATACATGTTTTCTGAGGAGAATATGTTAAAATGTTTCTCAAATAATCCTCTGCTAAAACCATGCTTCACTCCTGAAGAGAACACATCTGAATTTTGGATAATTTCTTGGTAGACCAACTTTGGTACCTGTAAGCATTAATAAGGATATATAAATATTATATTCATAAAAATAAGACAAATTGAAGATAAAGAAAATTGTCTTGTTGAAGTTAATTTTCTAGATGCAAAAAATGTAAAAAACAAATAAACAACCTTGTATGTGATAGGATTTTGATTTCCAGAGTAGTATATATCCTCTAATTCTCCAAAAGGAGGGGGAAGAAGTGGATTTGGGATATCAGCAAAGTACAGATATGAACTTCCTTCATTTCTCTCGAATAATTCTGGATGGTTGCAAACCTACGATAAAAAATAGTAATAAAAGAAAATATAATGGACTAAACAAATGGTAAAATGGTAATCATGAATGTATGAAAATTACCTTTCTCAATTGAATGACGATATTCATCAAATTCATAATCTTCTTCTCATTAAGACCACGGTTATTGTCAAACAACTCAGCAAGAGATATTTTGTTCTTTATAGCTTGATAAAAAGCTTGTTGCCTTGAACTCAATTTGCAGTGAACGGTAATTTCAGTTTTCCCAGTTAACTCAGAAACCACATCTTTCTTTACACGCCGCAACATAAAAGGCTTTAAAATGGCATGCTGGTAAAGTTTAATACAAAATTAAACATGTAAGTTCCAAAATTATGTACATACGTTTCATGAATAAAAAATCAAGTGTACAAGATTAGGCGTTACTCACCAATCTGCTAAGTTGGTGCTCGTTTAATGTTCCACCATGTTCCGCATGGTTTTCTATACTGGTCATAGATGATGAAACATATGTTTAATCATCACTATCAGAAAATAAATCTACATCCATATAAGAGAATAAAAATCATACCCTCTTGAAAACCACTCATTAAACTGCTCATGGCTGTCAAAAAGGGTTGGCATGATGAAATGAAGTAGGGCCCACAACTCAGCCATGTTGTTCTGGATTGGAGTTCCAGTAAGAAGCAACCGGTTTCTACAATTAAAGCTCAGTAGTGTCTTCCATCTTATACTGTCAGAAGTTTCCAACAAAATACAATGAGAAACATATAAGAGCATTTTTGTCAACAAAAATGGTACAACTTCTAACCTGCTTGAACTTTTAATAGCCTGAGCTTCATCCAAGACCATATACTGCCACTTCACACGCCTGAAATACTTTTCATCTGATACCAACAGTTGATAGCTGGTAACAAGAATGTGAAATCCAGCCTCTCTGTGAAATATAAGTCTAACAATCAGCATTTGAATTGGACAAAAAAAATACTAGACATGTAAAATGCGGTCAACAACATTTAAAATCAAATTAATATACTTTACCTCCGATATAGACGCTTTGGATTTATGTTTTTCCTAAGTACTGTACGTTCTTGGATGCCACCCCAATAAGGAAGTGCTTTTAAATCAGGGCAAAACCGACTGATTTCGTCAACCCAATTGCTCAAGACGGAAGCAGGTGCAACAACTAAAAACGGGCCCCAAATATTTTTCTCCTAAAAAGGTATAATAATTAAAATTCGTTGCAGATTAACAGTAAAAATTAAAGATCTTCAAGTAGAGTAAGTACTTCGGCCAAATGGGCCAAAAAGGCCATTGCTTGGATAGTCTTTCCAAGCCCCATTTCATCAGCTAAAATACCATTTAGACCCTGCTCATAACAATTCACCAGCCACTGGAGACCTTTTAGTTGATACTCTTTCAGAGAACCTTTAAATAACTCGGGTGTTTTTACTGACGACCCCACAGGCATAGTTGACCTGAAACAATTTTGAATAGTCAATCAAACATATGATGGGTAGATGTGACAAAATGAATGGGTTTTTGGCAAGGGTCAAATGGACCCGGTTCAGGTCGGATTGGCCGGTTTATATGTAGCATTTTCTTTTGAATTTTATAGTAACCTATATATTAAGTGCAATTACAAAGTTTACTATATAGTTCTAAAAATCATAACTTGTAGCATCAAAAGTATTAAAAATAATTACGATGGCAATGTAATAGATCAAAGTAGTACTTGTAATCATATTTAATACTTTTAATGATTTATCAAATTTAGAGGTAAACAACAAAAAAGGTGTTAGTGGTAAAATCCAACCCAAGCGTACCCACTTTGACAATAAATTCATGAATATTTAAAATTTTTAACTTTTAACCAATTTAGATAAGTTGTTTGGCCCGAACAAACCCAAAAGATAAAAAATGACCAAATCAACCCAGTTATAACCCTTTGGACCAAGAAGAAGAAGAATGTTACGGGTGCAACAAATCAATGTCAGTAGATCCAGCAACCGAAGCATCTTGGTCAGGAGCATCAGTCCCAACAGCTTGGCGCAACTTCAAACATTCATCATCAAATGCACTAGTAATCAATTTCTGTTTAGACACTGCATCTTGGGCTGCTTTCAAGGCCTCCCTTTTCATTTCAGCCTCTTCAGGATCTTCATCTTCAATATTGACTTCTGAAGTCAAAATTGCTTCTTGGTCAACTACTTTATTTTCCTCTTCAGTCGCAGTCCCATGAGGTTGGGAAGCTGTCTTGTTCTGCATGAAGTGACTGTACAATTCTGTTTGTGACAACAAGAAATTAAGCCTCTGCTGTTGTCTCTTAGCTTCACGAAGCTCCTGTTCACGTTTCAAAGCTTCTGCAGCTTCTTTTTCTTCTTTTTTCCTTACTTCAGCCTGAATGAATATTATTTACTATTTTTTTCTATACAAAATTAATGTTGTCAACTTTAGCCAACAATTAAAATACAAAAATATTACCATTTCTTTATCTATTCTCTTCCAAAAAATCAACATGTCCCTTGCCAGTTTCCTTGTGCGAATTGAAGCACCTCTCATCAACTTAAGTGATCTGCTCACCTTCATTTTTACCTGGAATAAAGAGCAACCTCTAAATCATGTACACAAGAAAAAAATGTGATTGAATTAAAAGTAAAATTATTGTAGAGCTTCTGCACTGACCTCACGTTGACAGATTTCTGCAAATCTCTTGGCATCTGTTAATTGCTTTCTATGGAAGTTGATAAAAACCCTATGATGTTTTGGTATATCTTTTCTGACCATGTTCACCCAATATTTACCAATTTTTTCTGTCTCTTCTTTCTCAAACAAAAATGGATCATTATTCGCTTTTGGCTTCTTAGGCAAACTACGCTCAATAATCTGGATGTCAAACGGTTCAAGGTGCATACATATAAGTGACAACAGTCGATAAAATTCTAATGTAGTAATGTACCATAAAAGTATAGGTGGCAACTTTGACCAGTTTACTTATGAATGAGTTGATTTGGGCTATGTTTAATTTCATACTGTATATAAACAAAAAAGCTTTTTTGACCAAAGAGTGTTTTCAGCCTTTCAGGACAACCTAACTTGACCTGTTTGTCGGTCTTAAGAAATGCAAGAATTTACCCATTTTGAACTGTTATCCAACTCGCCCACTTTGCCTCCTCTATATACAAGACAATTTGAATATGTTGAATACAAACCTCATACGTGTCTCCTTTCTCCAACACCTTCACATAGTGAACCTGCAAAATTCCACCATCTGACATGATGGAACGCCGAATACCACCAGCCGCACCCTCTGGAATAGCATATGATTCCAATGCAATCTCACTGACTTTAAGACTGAATTTCTGGGGAGAATTATTCAAAGACTGAGCCTTTAATCTTGCATGAAGTGATTCATACTGGGGTTTAGGCTCACCCAACCCTGCTCTGTTTCTTGGGCCAATTTTTTTGTCAGCTGACATCATTGAAGCTAATGAGCCCAAATCAAGTGTGCCTTTAAGATAAAACTCATCCACTCGAATCTCTGACATTTTAGGTAAGTTCAATGTAGTAGCCAACATTTCATATGTTGGAGGAATCCTGTAACTAATACCATCCCCAATATCCAAATAGATAGGTTCTGTAAATGACCTGTGCATTAAGAAGAAAACTAAAAATATAATACATTTATGTAGCATATAACTCCCATCATATTTAGATAACAGACGAACCTATTCATGTTAAATTCTGGAGATATATCTACTTCATAGTTACCCTGCTTCTGAGTTATACCACCACTTAAAAAATTTGAAGCTGTTTCAATCATGCGTGCTCGTTTACGGTCTTTTGATCCTAAACTACTCTTCTTTTCTGCCACACCATTGTATGTAGAAGCAGGAGACGGAGTACTCAAAATATTATTACTATTATACTGCTTTTTCCTGTGCTTGTTGACATGCTCACCAAGCATGGCTCTATATCGCTCCTCAGAGATGTATGTTCTGTAACCACCATCCTGATCCTCATCACTACTATACACACTTTGTTTCCTTCTCTTTTCCGACATCATTCCATTACTTTGATCAGCTTGTCCCCCTGTTGAACCATCAATAACTTCAACAGGTATATCTGATGGAAGGCTTAACATGTTGTAACTATATTTCTACAATATACAAAAGTAACAAAACTGTCCATACAAACTCAATATGTTTGATTCTCTGTGCAATTCATATTGTCCATAATATTTGTCCATACAAAATAAAGAGAAAAATGATTTGAAGCTGTGCCTACCTCTGCTCTCATCTTGACTACTATTGGCATGATAATCAAAGTCATCTTCTGGTTGAGGCACTTGAAAGTTCATCAACGACTACAATATATTACAATAAGCCAAATTAAAACTTCCAAAACCCTAAATTGCAGCAGAGTGAATCAACATAACAAGAATCCAAACAACAAAATGCAAATTGAAATTGAAACGAAGCAAACAACAAAATACACATTGATACCTCGAGATTGAAGAGATTCGAATAGGTGTAGGGGTTATTGAACTGGCGATTGGAGTCCATGTGTTATGTAGCGTTTTGAAGAGGTGAGAATTACGAAGGGTGAAAGTGAAACCCTAGGTTTTGTGGATTGACGATGAAGAAGATGTAATGAGTGTTTATCGGTGGTTAACCATGGGGTTTGTAGGAGGCGATGCGCAGGATAAGGAGTGTTTACGAGCCCGGTTGCTAACGTGAACCGGAACGGGTCGGGCACCGGTTAAACCGAATCAAATTAATTTGTAGTTGGAAAACCCGAACCGAATTCTTATATGATTTGAGTTTGACAACTTATTGTATTGGATTAAACTGAATAATAAT
>BJCM01183653.1:0-11518 GCA_018326385.1 Flaveria bidentis
TTATCCTTTTTGTAATAAATAAGGATGTGAGCTATGGCATGTCATAGTGACAAGTCAAAAGGCAATCTGCCTTTTGACTCTACAATTGATTTTGTTTGTGTCTAGTCAATTGTATCCAGCTGGCTTTCAAAGTATAGCCGGCTGTAGGATGTAGTATAAGTATCTCATGTTCTTGTATCTTTTAAATATACTTTGTAACACTTGTAATAGAACATAGAGAAAGCAATATACTGCATTTTTGAAAACCATACACTTGTGTTCTTTGTGTTCTGTCTCTTGATTACTTGTGTTTTTAGTGTCTCAACTTGGTTAATCCAGTTTATTATTTGATTAAAGTTTAGTTAATCTCCTCTTTGTGTTGTTGTGTTGTAACTTACACCCTTCAACGATCCTGCATAGAAGTATGTATTTATTTTATACTAGTCGATGTATACATGATAACATGCTACTACCATGTAAAATGAAACCGATACCAACCGATGAACACAACACTTTTATATAATCATTTTCTATATGTGCTTTGATTGGCATATTTGACTCGTCGTAATTTCATATGTTGTGTTTTATGTGGTTAACAACGTTAATGTCACCGTTGCAACTCGCATAACGGAATTTACAAACGTGCCACGTTTCTAGGACTTACTTTCTAGTTAGTTTTATCCAAAATGTTTTATTAGTAACTTTTTTCTTGAACGGTCAACGAATACTATTAGCCCGGTCACCCAAGTAAACCCGTCGAAAGGTCAGCCAAGCTCGCGAACACAAACAACGCTAGTAACCCGACCGGTCCATCATTTTCGGAGAAACCCACTACCTAAAGATCCATTGTGATAAATCCATGACCCACTTAAACTATTTTGTACCAACTAAGAATTAAACCCATGACCTATATTTTAAAAAATCAGAAGATGTTTTTTTTAAATAAAAAAATCATAAGATTTTTTTTTCTAACGTAATCGGCTTTTATTAATATTAAATGATGCCCATTTAACACAAACATTTTAAAAGTCAATATTTCTTTTTCATTTTATTAACACGGAGATATTCTCTAGGGGCCACTTTTTCCTTCTTCGATAAGATTTAGCTTTGTATTTGTACGAAAAAAGGAGAAAAATAAAAATAATAAAAAGGTAAATTATACTATAACACATTTACAAAGGTCGGTGAAATTTTTTTATTTTTATATTCAATCTCTGCCTTTATATTATATACTTTAGTGGACAAGAAAAATGATTAGAATGTTTGCGGTTTGAGTAGATGGTCACGGGTTCAATACCCATCTTCCTCTAACTCACTTTTACTTTAGGATAGTATTTTTGTCTCAACTTCAAGACTTCATGTGTTTCTTGCATATGTTTTACCCCCTCATAGCCAAATCATGCAAATTGTTTGTTACTTTTTATTTTTTTGGTATAGTTTTTGTATTTGTTTATTACTATATGTTTTTTTTTCATATTTATAATTCTTTTATACATGTATTTTTAATTCTTTTTATGTTTCAGATGTTATAAATACTCCAGTCATTACAACATATCCATTTTCATTAACGTTTAAACGTTAAAATATTTTATGATTTTATTTGTGTATATAAAACTTTGAATGTAACCAATGCTCTCGTTGTACGTAATATGTGATTTTTGTAAAGGTTTTATGTAGGTTTTGATTTGAAACATGTTAGGTCAAATGTAATACTTTTTCATTCGAGGTATAAATCAAGTTACTCGATGTCTTAATGTAATTTAGTTTGCAAACGAGTTGAGACGATGGTAATCTATATTTTATCACGCTGCATCTGTCGGCGTTGCACATGTTTTTTTATGTACGTTTTGAGTTGATCCATGCTTTGTTGTTTGGAAAAGAGTTAGGGTCAAATATATATTTTATCATCATATAAAATCGATTTACTCTACTTTCGACATAAATTTAGTTCGAAAACAAGTTTGGTCGATTCACATCGCGCATGATGCCCGCCGAAATGTGCGGCGGGTAAGAAAACTAGTTTAAAATAAACTTTAGTGAAGTTTAATATTTTAATATAACGTTTTTGGTTAAAAATCTTCGTTTTCTTACCCACTGTCGTTGCCGCAACATCATCCAGGGAATGATAAAGAGTAGATTACAATTGACTTGCCTCATTTCCGAATCAAATTTACGTTAACACATAAAGCAACTCGAATTCATACCATTTAGCGAAAACATGTTATATTTGACCCGACTCTTTTTCAAACAAAATTTATGACAAAACATAAACTTACAGTAGCTCCGACTCGTAGAGTAAATGAAAATGTATAATATTTGATCAGACACGTTCCCAAACAAAACTTACGTCGAAACATAGACCAGTTCAAATCGTACATAAAAATAAGCATGAAAACAACAATCGTAAAGCGTATACAAAATTAAGCACAAAAATAGTTTTTGTTTGACCAGAGTCGAGAATGATTACATCTAAATACAGATGGACTCGAATTTATTTGCACAAGGGTAAACCAGAACTTTAGAAAAATTTAGGTGATTAAAGTGTAACTTTACAAAGTTTTTAAAAAAAATATCAAGCAGTGAAAGTGTAAAAATACAAAGTGGAAGGAAGAGAAAGGCTAGTTAGAACCCAAATCAACATTTCTTTTTAAGGTCTAATATAATATATGGTATGCACTGGCACTACTTCTTGATTCATCGGACACGACTACAAAACAATAATCACGTCTCGCCATAGGAATAAGATTCTTTTGTTATCATCTTCGGACATAAGAATAAGTGTTTGTGAAAAAAGATGATCGGAAAATGTAAGCAGATCTATAAACTATAATAAAAAAAGATTTTATTAAGACACGTGTTATCATTCTAGTATATTAAAAAAATTATTTTTTCGACTCTCTCTCATAATTATAACAAAAATTAAAAAAACAATTAAATTGACTTTCCTTTTTAAATAAGATGCGTTAAAAATATATTTATATTTGTGTTTCTTTTCTCTTTCATATTAAATGGTAATTATTATAAATAAGTATACTAAATTATTAAACATCTAAAATATAAATGTAGTTATTTTAATAATTTATTAATACATATTAAACATCGAGTAATAATTTCTAATTTATTATATGTTATAACTTTTAAATATTCAGTATATTTTTATTTCATCAATAGATAACAACATTTAAAAAATAAAATATTCATAAAACTAATGATTTTAATATGTTTTATTCATTTTACACATGTAATAATACTAAATAATGTGCGGGAAAGGTAAAAGTGAATAAATCATACCTTAGTCATGACTTTGTCTTAGTAAAATATAAAATAGTGTGCGAAGATCTCTAGTCTTTGTCATACATCTTGTATAACCAACCCATATTGTTTTGGGTTATTTTACCGGGTCGGGCCTTCATACGAATATTTATATTATTTTAAGGTTCTATATCGTGTTGTATGTTTTATTTCATAATGTAAGGATCTAATTGAATTCTAATGATACGGTCTAAAATAATACACAAAAATAATTATATTTTGGGCTAACCAATATAAAAGAAGAAGTATAACATGCACTTAATTTAACTCTTACTAATCTATTATAAAACTAGTTATTATAAAATAATTATTTTTAATCTTGGGCGATATCTTAGCGATATGATAAAATATAGAATACAATTGACCCGGTTTGTTTTGAATTAAACTTACGTCGAAATGTAGAGTAATTCGGATCTATGCCGTTAAATGAAACGATTATATTTGACCTAACTTTTTTCATACAAAACTATGTCGAAAGGTAAACCAACTCGAAATGTACATAAAAAAGCACATGCAGCAGCGTTGTATGGGGCGTGATAAAATATAGATTACGATCTTCTCGACTCGTTTATGAACTAATTTTACATCGAAACGTAGAGTAACTTGGATTTATATAGTCGATTGAAAACATACTATATTCGACCCTATGCGTTTCTAAACAGGTCTTTACATCATAGACCAACTCAAAATGCACATAAATATAAGCACGTAAACGTCTTATATTTGACCCGACTTGTTTCTAAACAAAGTTTATGTCAAAACATAGACAAACATCGAAACATAAATCATCATCAGGAGCATTGGTTCCATTCGTCGCAACAATTAATAAAGAACAATCAAACTGTCAATCGGTTTGGCTTACATATGTAGAACACCGTAAAACCACAGATTTATTAAAAATCATGGCCGAACCGAACCGTGATCGTTCACACCTCCAATTAAAAAATTGTAACCTTTGTTTAGTTATGACTCAAAAAAGTTTGGTGGAATCAAATCTTGTATCAATCTTAGAGGATTCACAATAGAATCCTTAAAAATATATGAGTGTTTGATATATTATATGAAATGATTTTGAGTGGTTGTGAGTGAAAAATAAAAAAAAATGTTATTGTTGATTTATAAATTTGAAAAATCATTGTTCAAACCCTACAAAATTTTTAATGTTTTTGAAAGTAGTTATGAGTGATGAAGAGAGAAAAAATTAATAATAATGGTATAAAAAGTATTATTTAGTTGAAATGAATATAGAAAATATAATAGTTTTAATTTAATTATATGAATAAAGATAAGAAATATTATTATACATATATTGTTTTATTTGAGAATTCAATGAATAATCAATATTATTATTGTTCATTTGCATATCAATTGATACATATATAATTGAATTCTAACAAATAAAAAAGAATGCTAATACTATACTATAAACAAAATGAAAATTTAACTAATAATTAAGAAAACAAAATGAGAATTCAATGAATAATTAATATTTTAATTTAACTCTTTCTAATCTGTCTACACTATAAAACAAAATAAAAGAAAACAAAAATAATAGTATTGCTCAATAACCTAAAATTTTTAATCGAAAAAGGTATACTTCAAGTCCATTAAATTACAAATAAAAGTTAATGAAAAAAAGACCATTTAACTAACCCACAAATCAATACTAAAAATCTTAGACCTTACATAATAAATTCTAAAAAAAAATTAATGATTTACTTTTACATAGACAACATATTTTCAAAAAAAATTAAATGTCGTTTACAATATTTATACATGTGTGTATCATGATAAACATACTTAAAACATCATAGTACATATTCCTCCACTCTCATAATCAAGAGTTTAAACAACATAAACACATCTAAACATCATATCATTCAACATGCTTTGTTACATCCATTATGGCATAAACATTTCTAGATCGCAATGTCAAACACAACTTAAGCAGTTCCTCTAAACTATGGATGCTTAACGAATGATCCAAGGTAGGTCAACATCAACTCAAACTCGAGCTCATAACCATACGAGCCAGGCTAGTTCTTGTCGCAATCTCTTATCCGACTTGAAACTTGAGCTCGTAGTTAACTTGTGTTTATAATGTGTAACCCAAAGCTCATGAAATTTAATAAATGTGCTCCTTATCAGTGCTTTGAGAAACTAGTCTTAGTTGAGATTAGTGTAGATTTAAGTAGGTTTAGAGAGTGTGTGAATTAACCATTACAGGAATTAAACCTGTATACAACTTGAAAGTTGAGCCAACTTGTCGCTTTACACTTTTGCTCGTTTCAGTATATAACAAACATACCTAGCGAAATCTCACTCGACGAGTAGGGACTTGGTCGTTTCAGTACACGGTCATCCCTGATTTGATTACTTACACAAACTTTACACACCAATCACCAATATGTTTATTCCCCCAAAAAAAATTATCTACCCTAGAACCAAGACACAATAATATCTCAAACTTTAACAAGCAAAATACTTTATGGCACAAACAATATAGCAACAAGGATTAACTACCTAATTTAAAGGCATCTACAAAGAGGCCTAAACAAACACCAGCTTTCCAATAGTTTACCAACACTATCAAGGATTCAAACCTCCTGGTTCTACGGCTGCTACCATCGCTAGCAGTGGTGGTAGATGAAGTGGACTTTTTGTACATAAGCCAACCGATACCCTCGATTGCTGCCACCACCACACCCGCCACTAAAACATCCCAGTCACCGGTTTGGCCGAGGATGGTGGCTAGTGCATTGGCGGTGTAGAAACCGAGGAGGAGGAGAAATACCTTCATGGGGAAGTTTTTTCTGGCTGAGTTTAGCTTTTCCAATAGCTCTCTCCCACCTGCACTGACTAGGCGGCCCAATCTTGTTTGGCCTAGACCCGTTGGTGTGTCGCCATTGACGTTTTCTTGGTCACCGTTGCTTGGTAAACCACCCGTGTTTAAAGCAAATGCCATTTCCATACTGCTTCGCCTTCCACGGAAACTGTTGCAAAGAATAGACCCACATTGGGGTAATTAAAAGACCTTGGGGTTTAGTATAATGTATTTTTAACGAATCAACGTAGGCAGGAAAATCAACAGGTTGAATAATAGGTCAAACAGGTAAATTTTATAGGGTTGGGTTGGTCTGACAGGCTTCTATTAATCTATTTATAATATTTTTATAGATGATTAGCGATGATAAAATTACTTTATTTACATAATAACATAGTTAATTTAGTTGATTTGGTAGTTTTGCTGTAATACAAATGCATTATAAACAACCTTCGGCCTATTTCCTTTCAAATTAATTTTTAAGTTTACCCACTTTGACATATTAGGGAAAAAATATAACCCAAATTGATATATTAACAAGTAAATACCCCCACTTGGAAGTACTATTTCCAAGTAATCTATCAATGTAACAATGAAATTAGTAATTCAGAAAAACTATTGCACAACTATAAAATTTAAATAATTATATGCATATAATAAAAATAATTTCTTAGGAGTATACTCAAATGTAACATAGTCAATGAAGCATTAACAGGTCATTTAACTGCCTAAGGCTGGTTAACACTTAACAAAAAAAATATCATGCCTAACTACTATATTGATATGAATTGAGGCTATAGTGAGGTTTACTATCGTCAATCAAAGTAAGCAAGGGGGTCGGCCTACATGTTGAAATTAATAAGAGGTTAAGAATCATTTTATTTCAAGTAATTAATTTCCTCTTCCTAGTTGATTCCTCTTTAATTGCAGTTATTTGTTGATCAAGTATCTTGCTACACAATTTAGAGAATAAATAATTTCTAGGGTAAGGTGTTAAATGAACAGAAAGTGAGTCTATCGACTTTTGGGATGGCCCTACTTGTCATTTGTCAAACAGTAAGAATCTTTGTGTGATATACATGTGTCTTTTTCATTTTGCTCTTTTCTTTTATTTTAGTAATAACACCCCAAGTTGATTCTTACAAAGCATGCAAGATTTTCAGTAACTAGATACGATATTTGAAGCATTACACATCAAATACTAAATGAACACAAGAAATGGCTCAGGAAAACGACATCAAAGCATTCTGGTGACAAAGGCAAAATTACTGGATAGAGTACAGAGCATGCATACAGTTGCAGCAAACCAAAACACATTTAAAAATTGCTAATTTGCTATAGATATAAAAAAATGCTCATCATTGAACTTGTGCCTACATGAACACCCCCCAACCCACCCCCGGCCTCTAGTGAAAGAACAATGATATTAAAGCGTTCTGGTAAGAAAGTCACATCTACATCTACTGGATAGAGTACAAAGCAAGCTTACAGTCATTAAAAATTGCTAAATATATAAAAATGTTCAGCTTTCGAATTGTTGTACCGTGTATATTTGTAGTTCTTGGTAAATTGTCATTTTCTAATATTTGTGTTGCATGCCCAAGTGAGGAGTAGGGTTGTAAACGAACCGAACCGAACCAAACCAAAAGGTGCCTTGTTCATGTTCGTTTATTAAGAATTGTAAGTGTTCACGAACACTTACCACCGAACGGAAATTCTTGTTCGTGCTCGTTCATTATAGAATTGAACTTCTTCACGGACGGTTCATGAACACAAACCGAACAATTCACCATCACAAACGATCATATACTATTTAAAGTTAAGTATTTGATATAATTATCATATACATGAATATGAACAAACATATTACTGAACGCTCACATATCAACAATTATTAAGTATAGACATTAGGCCGATTTAAAAAATAAAATTTCCAAAATAAACTAGGTAGATTAATTAAAAATAGAAGTTATATGATATATAAATTAATAATTAACGAATGAACATGAACAAATATAAACAAACGAACACGAACAAATATAAACAAACGAACATGAACAAATATGAACAAACGAACATGAACAAATGTAAACGAACATAAACGCACGTAGACGAACACCTTACCGAGCATTCACGAACACAAATGAACGAACACAACATCTATTCATGTTCGTTCATTTATTAAACAAACTTCCTACCAAACGGTTCGCTGAACGTTTTGGTTCATTACAGCCTTAACGACGAGTGACTAGACTTTTAGCCACTGCAACTAATTTATATTTACAGACAGTACCTAAATGTTGTACCAAAGTAACTTTCAGTATTACCTTTAACCAGGTTCATGTTTCAGCCATCATTGCTAATTTCCATTTCTAGGCAGTGCCTACAATCTTTGGAACTACCTTAATTTAGTTTGGATTTTGTTAGAGTCTGGTACATTATCTAAAAGACATGTCAGCAAATCAACTATCTTTAATCTAGAAATTGAGAAACCAACCATAAGAAGGGCGATTCTAAGATCAATGGTCCCAAAAACCTCAACAACTTCTATATGTAGAATAGACTGAGAAAGTGGGTGGGTGTGGACAGCCCGGATCTTAACAAGAATAATTTTAAGATAACAATATAGCTATTAATTGATAACTCTGTCCCATAAAAACTGCCAAATGAAAAACAAGTCCAAGAAGTTGACTACTCTCCATAGTTTTTTCAACTTTGAGTCTATCATTAATTACATTTTGTTAGACCAATGAAATAAATCATGGTACTGAATATGGATCCTTGTGGTCCAACATCATTCATGATCATATTGGGCAACAAATGTTTTATACGCACTAACAGGTTATTTCATCAGAATGCAAAATGTTGGGCAACAACTTCATAACCTTGGCTAGACTACAAGGTCTCAACGCAAAATGTGTATATGTGTATAACTGTGCAAGCTGTTCAAAAACAAAAAAAAACTGTACAAGGTATTCTTAAGTCTATGCATAAAAGGCATTCTTAGTGGCCATGCCGGGGTGATAAATGGTATTTTCCATTTCGGAACATGTAATCTAGGTAACGTATTCAGCCACTATAGCAATCTAATGTTGGAAATTGTTGCTGATTACAAATGGTGTCTCAAAACTCCCATATCTTAGCTGCAAAACGTTGATAGCAAATTCCTTTCGACTATATCTGTTAACCCCAAATACTGATTACAAAATCGGAAGGCTTCTCTCACTAACTTTGGACGCTTAATCACATCCTCCAACTGAACTAAGACTTACCACTTTCACTCTAACACCTAATGCACCATTCTAATCAGAAACCAAACAGCTTATCAATCACACTCTACAGCTATATAACTACTCAACACTACGCACAGAATTGTATAGTAATTAGTAACATTATCAGGAAGGTAAAACTAATCATTCAAACATAAATTTAAGTTAAAGGTAGTTACCTTTTGTTACGGAAATGTGATATACTTGTGAACAAACTATGTTTATCTCTCCAGTGAAGCACGGAATCGGAATTCTCCTTAACAATGGCACGTTCATCACTTTCACTTACAACCGTCGACCACGAACAGTAATTCGACGCCAAAATTTGAAATCCACAAGCCATCGACTGTCAAAACATCACATCAAGCATCAATTCAACTCTCGAGACTCAAATTCGACGATTACTTACAAAATCGAATCCAACAATTCACACATCTCATAAAATGCTATGTTTTACATTCCGCAAGCCGAGAAGAACAATATATGAATATACAACTAAAACTAGTGTAATCAGAAACAGAAAAAACACAAATTCACATTCGAATGGAGAAAACAGCGATGCGTAGGGTTTTTGAAAGGGGAAACAGCTGTAGAAACAAAAATCGATCGAAATTAAGGGTTATGACGTACGTAATAAGCTAATGATGTGATAATGCAAAGCATTTTGAGGATTACCGGATGAAATCAAAGAAGAATTCGCATGGAGTTGCAGTAACGATGTTGACGATGAGCAAGAAGTTGCTAGATATTTTGAGAATGTAAGAAACAAGTAAAATAAAATAAGGGATGAATGTTGTGTTTATACTAAATGAAGGGTTTGAACTGCAATTTTAAACTTTTTTAATGGTTCTAAGAGCATTCATAGTCTATTTTCCTTATTTATCCATATTACGTTAAAAAAAACTGTTTTCCAATTAAATATTATTTTTTATTTATTATTAATTATTATTTTTTCTTCCCCACTCGCATCCAGTATTTTCTCAGTCTCCCCACTCATATCCAGTATTCTCAAAGTCTCATTTAACAGAAGAAATAAAAGTAATAAATGGAAAGCAGAAAATAATTATATAACTGAGTTCTTTTAGTAAAAGTAATGAAAGAAAACAAAAAAAAAGTTATGTTAACAAGTTTTTTAAATGAAAGAAATAAAAAAAAATTCAATAATTTTCTGTTTAACTTTCCTTCCAAAATGGAAGGAAATGAAAAGAAAACAAATAAAATATTATTTTTTTTCTCTTTAAATTTTGGAACACATAATTTTAAAATGTTTTTTTATTTCTTTCTATTTTTTTTCTCCTTAGTTTTCTTTCTCTTCATGTGTTTTCTCTCGCTGATTTCCTTTTACTCTTTTTTTTTATTTTCTTTCATTTATTAAACTCCGGAACGTAGCATAAATGAGTCAAGCTAGGGTGGACCTGGCTTCGACTCGCTTAGAAGTTGAGTCGAGCTAAGCCGCTCGTTTATCTTAGTGAACTTGATTCAGTCTCGTGAGTCAGCTTAGTTTATATTTTTAACAAAGATAATTGTTTTATATTATATATATTAAGTTTACTATACAAAGTTAAAAAAATCATCCGAAGTGCACGAAGTAAATTCCAACCATTGATTTAAGAGATAAACGGTTCAGATTATAATTACACATGGAATAATATCGGGAGGGTAAACTTGAAAATAGTTTGCAATTGTTAATTTTTTCAAATTCCCCCAGTTTTTTTAAACGCATATAACTTTTTTCTACGATATTATTTTTTTTAAATTACACCATGAATTCGAGCATTTTATTCTCTTTAATTTGAGTATAGTATTTTTATATTTAAAAAATCAACATTTTCTTTTAAAAACGTCTATGTATTATGTGTATAACTTGCGTGATTATTAATTGCGTAATTATGAAAATAACCTACATGATTATTAACCGAGTAATTATGAACATAACTTGCGTAATTATCATATAACTTACGTAATTATAAATATAAACTGCATAATTGTTTTTTATAACGTTAGTAATTTTACGTTGCATAATTACAAATATAACTTGCGTAATTATGTATCTTTTATGTGTAATAATGATGCAGACGAAACTACCCATCTGTCAGAAAACACGTGTTGCATCTTGACTTCGTATGCTTCATTA
>BJCM01183663.1:5656-19670 GCA_018326385.1 Flaveria bidentis
TCCAGTACCACGTGAATGAAGGGTAAAGTTCATGGTGATGACGAAAGGAAAAGATGTAATGATGAACGAACGAATGAAAGCAAGATGAATGAATGAACGGAAGTTAATAAACGATGAAGATAATATAATTATTATCTATGTGTACGTATGATGTATGATTGCATGAAAGAAAAGAATGGTTTTAACGAAAGAAAAGTATGTTTTATTTTATAAAACTAGAAGTCACTCAGCAACGCTGACTTTGATGTGTTTTCAGTTGGCAGATAATGATTGCTGAGGATGGCACGAGGTGGCTACTCAGGCCTTTTGGGATGGCATCCATTTATATAACGCTTTTGAAATGTAATGCAACAATGTATTTTGTAAACGATTAACGGTGTATTAATTTGCAAAAGCTACTATATTGAAATGAAATGTCATTTTTAAATTTTCCGTTGCGATGCTTAATGAAATACAAATGTAATTATATGTTTTATGTGCGATGAGGATCCAGCTGTAAGCGTCCCGGGAACGGGGCCTTACAATAACGAATTAGGGTTTTGTCATAAATGGTGTCCTTATTGTTGAAGTGATAAAGTTTACACATTTGAATGCTTCAATGTTGATTTTATTTTTAATATGCAGGTGCTAACAAGTGGACACAGCCATGAATTATAGGTTGACATTGATGCATTTAAGGGGCTGTTTGGCAACTTCTGAATGATTAAGTGTTGAACCATTAATCATTAAGTGCCGAACCATTAAGAAGTCTGAACCATTAAAAGCTAGTATATCATTTAATTATTCAAAAACAAATATCTGACCAATTCAGATAATATGTCTTAATCATTCAGCATTAGACCTCTTAATCATTCAGCATCAGTATAATGCTTAACCATTCAGAGGTAAATGTTTTAACCATTCAGACATGTGCTGGTGAAACAAACAGTCTGAACTATTAAGTGCTGAACCATTCAAACATCTGAACCATTCAAACATCTGAACCATTAAGAGGCTGTCAAACAACCCCTAAATACGTAAAGAGAGCCGTCTAAAGTGGTGATTGCTTTATTTTGAATGTTGAAACGCTTGTAATAAAATATCGTAGACAAAGTTACGTTGAATAAAATTTTTACAACAACGTGTAGACAATATTAAGTTTGTCACAACGATGTTTGAAAATGTTTGTAAGCACTACATTTGTGTTCAGAATGTTTGAAACACTAAATTTTAGAAGTTTGAAAAAAATATTTAAATTATATATTATATTAAAACAATAAATCTTTAATAAATTAAAAATACATAAGAGGAGTCACGTGTCAGAGAAAAAAGATAGCGAGCTATGTCAAATTTGAATTGGGTTCAAATTTGCAAATTCTTATTGGATTAGAGTCCAAAATTAATGATTTTGAATTCGATTCAAAATTTTAAATTCAAATTTGATTAGAATTCTAATTATCATATTTGAATTAAATCACGATTTTGTGATTTTCAATTTGACTCAATGCGAAAGTCAAATTAGAAATACATACACTTACACTTGTTTATTTTATATATTATAAACGGAAATATGTATATGAGAAATTTAGAACAAAAATTTAAAAGTCATTTTAAATCTCAAATTTTAAAATATGATATTTTGACATTTAAAACTTGAAATTTTCAGTATGTTATATTGTTTTTCTTATTTTGATAATTTGAAATTCGATCATTCGAATCAATTTTGAAAATATTAATCGATTAATTATTGTATTACTAAATACGAATAGAATAAATTCGAATTCAAGTCAAATTTGAAAATTTTTTCGTATGCAAATCGAATTCGAATCTTATTTGAAAATTCAGAATTTGACTTATCCTTTTTGAAATCAAAACATGTGTGAAAGTTTAAAAATTCGACTTATTACTTTCGATAAACACATACAGCCGATTCCCGGGTTCATTTCTTTGAATGTGAAGTTGTGCCAAATGAAATTTTAATTAATGGTTTTTTTCTTAACTTACTTAACCAAGAAAAAAAAGAAATTATTAAAGATATTGTTCAAGAATCAAGATGCTAGTTCCAGTTATATAGAATGAGTTTTCTACTCTTATGTGTATTGTTTGCTAAATCAATTGTCACATTGTATTATAGTGAGCTCTCTCACCAATACTATGTTGATTAAAAGACAAGAGACAATAGAGTTCATGAGTTTATTTTAAATTAGCAAATGCAATATTTCATAATACAACAACATGCTCATAAGTTGACGAAAGCATTAAGCATGTTTGCTTTATTTCCACGCATCTTGGAATTCAACTTGAAGTAGATAAATAATTACTTGGACTTGATATGTATGTAGTATGATCAAGCCTTGAAACTTAGACCAAAAGATACCCTTCCATAACTGTTGTGGCTTTACCTCGAAGGCGAACTCTTTGATGCTGCTTATCGAGATGGATTTGTAATATGCCACTTCTACGTGATGCCTGCATTGACCCGAAAATAAACAAACAAGCATAAGAGTTCAACATAAACTCGCCCGAGTTAGCTGGGGAGAGAGTTACCTGATATGCGACAAAGTCACATTTTGCTAACTTCTCATGCCAGTAGGTTACTAAGGCGCAATGGGCACTCCCACAAACAGGATCCTAAATGATAAAGAAGAATTAGTGAAGATTAACAAAGATTATTATTTTATTTCTTACATGACTAGGGACACATTGATATCTCGAAGGACCGAGTCATGTATGAATCAGTGGGAATGCGACAAGAAGGTCAAAAAACTAATGAATAACTTATAGAAGAAAAAAAAAGCTTTTTCATATTTGTTTTATCTAAATTAGGGGTGTTAAAAAATATCCAAATCCAAGAATCCGATCCGAAAATCCAAATCCGAATCCGAAATATCGGAATTTTTAGATATCCGAAAATTCGGATTCGTATTCGTATTCGGATAGTGATTTTCAAAAGTTTCGGATATTCAGATATCCGATTATCCAAAAACTAAAAAATATTTTTTTTGAATTTTAGATATATTTTTACTTTAGGTTGAGACTTTTTAGTGTATATTGTGACTTTAATGATATAAGTTAGTTTTTTATGTTATTTTTATAATATTATATGCTTAATTATTGTATAAATCAAAAAATAAAAAAAATAAAAAATGAATTTCGGATATCCGAATCAATTTCCACTATCCAAAATTCGGATATCCGAAATTTTAGATATCCAACTTTTAACATCCCTAATCTAAATTTTTGGTTTTACATATATTTTAATTAGATTTAAAATTCTAGGTAGTTTGAGAAATAAAGAAAAATAGTCATCCAACTTTTTTTTTGAATGACAAGATGTATAAAGAAAACTAGCCAAAGGCTATAAAATAAACAATACAAACAAAAAGGAACATAAAGAGAAAAAACAACATATTAAAGCTGAAAGATCGTAATTTGTTCATTTCCACCTTAATCTTATGTGAACGATTAATTATTCATCTAATTAAGTTTTCTCTAGACGTTACAAATGCATCCAGTCTTTTCATGTATCCTTTTCAACAACAAAAAAGAATGCTATATAGGTCTACATCCAATATAATAATTACCTCATCAACTCCATATTTAGGGCAAAAAACACGAGTACAAAAGTCAAATCCCGACCCATTAGGTGCACGTGCTGTAATTATTATTGATCTACCAGGAGCTTCTTTGATCTTACTAAACTGTGGGTTGAAGTTTACAACATCTTCTCCACATGAAAGAACCACCTACAACAAAGAATGAATTAAGAACAAATAGCCCTTAAGATGTTTAATCACAACATTTTTTAACAAATAAGTGAATGTGATAACTTAAATGCATACAATAATGTCATCAAATATATTCTTCTTTAGAACATCAACAACAACAACACCGTTTAGTATTTCTGACATTGTAGAAACCTCGAGATCATTGTAATCTAACATCGGGACAACGGGCATGTCTAATTCTATGTAGAAGCTATCTTGTGAATCATCAGAAATCTTGTTAGCTAAAGTTCTTTCTGCTGTCAAGATTCCAGAAAGCGTTGAGAATTCGATCGTGTTAGAATCCACCATGCCTGACTGGAAAAGAATATGGGAGGCTGCTAGAGTTGCATGACCACAAAGCTCGAACTATTGACAAAATACAAGTATACAACAAATGCATGTAAGATTATATTACGATCATTAAGACCATGTTAATAATAGGATTGTTCAAGAAGCACGCGATTCATGGCTCACTCGAAAGTAGCTTGCTTGAATTCAACATGTTTGTAATGGAGTTGAGCCCGAGCCAAGATCAGTTTGGCTCATGGTTTGTTTATTAGCTGACTCGTTAGCTCACTCATTAAATATTTTAAATTATAATTTATATAAATTGTAAACTAAAATTATGTGGTATTATTTAAATAGAAAATAGACATACAGTGTTTTTTAGTTTTTAATAAAATAGAAAACTAAGTATAAATATAAAGACAATCATTATATTTCATGAAATATCAATATCGTATCATTGTTTTCACTAGTTAATATAAAAAATTTATATATACATATTATGTAATGAATAAGAGAACTAATTCTTTTAAAAATAAACAACCGGGCACGCGAGTCAGCTTGGCTCGACTCGTTCACAAACATGCCAAGCCCGAGCCTAGAATTTGAGTTAGCTAAGATAAATGAGCCCACTCGATTTGACTTAGTTTTTAAAGCATTCTGGCTTGAATCGTTTACAACCTTGGCTAATCATGTATAGTTGGAAATCAAATTATAATGTAAAGGAACAACCTCAACTACAGGAGTGAACCACCGGATTTGGAACTGAGGTTTATCAGCAACAAGCGGAGTCAGGTAACATGTCATTGGAAGATTGAACTCAGTGGCAACTGACTGCAACCACTTATCATCTTTCACTACGTCATCTAACCAACACACCACCGCTGGGTTTCCTTTAAACACTGGTCGGTAAATGCATCAACCTGTTTATCATAGACAAATATCAGATTAACGATGTCCCCAACAATGGTGTTAAACTGAAGATGAATATAAGAATAATGAACTTACAACGAAGTATTTGATGAGCTTTTTTTGCCATTTTTAGTCTATTTTTATGATGAATAAGAGAATAGTGAACTTACAACAATGTGTTTGTCTAGTTATAAACCGGTTGTGAACAACGTGCTCCTTTTAATTTAATATAGAGTTGAATATATAAATGGTCCTATGGTTCATTAAAAGTAGAGTTAATTACATTGTTGGTACATATTATTATATTCATATTACAAGATTGCATACACCTTTTTAAAAAATACATTATTTTTCCAATTGGTTTTTAAAATGAAACAAAAGTGGTTCTTGGCATCAACTTTTGTTAAGTGTAAAAATGATAAATAAATCTGTTAACGGTAACGATAACGGTAACTGTAACGGTAACGGTAACGGTAACGGTAATGGTAATGGTAACGTTAATGATAACGGTAATGATAATATATCCATTAATGGTTGTGGTAATGGTTGTGGTAATGGTAATGGTAATAGTTTAAGAACAACAATAACAACAACATATTGAGTTAAAACCCACCCACCGTCAATATCATCTTTGAATTATGTTAATATGTCAATCATCGCTTTTGCTTTAGTTTCATTTTAACACTAACCACTGTGATCCTACGATTTGAACCTACAACCGTCGGATCAATTCATTGCACCTCCCTACTCCGTTTGAACCCACCCTCGTTGGTGCACTAGTGCTATGGTAAGAGCTAGCAACTTAAGTCATGGAGATGACATGATACTAGTCATGACTGTTGTTATGGTGGTGGCGTTGTGCTAGCCTCCATCACCGAAAACCACCACCGGCCACAATAGCCGATAACCACTCTCCCAACACGCATCTCCTCCTGTCATTCTCACATTTGGTGTTCTCTTTACATTCTGTGTCCCTTCCCGAGACACCTTACAACACCACCTTCATGTTCGATCACCACCATAAGAAATCACACACTACAAGAATCAATGACTATTATGACGACATCTATAGCGACGGCAAATGTTATCTTTATAGCGCAAGCTATTGTGGTGCTGCTATAATTCTTTGATTTTTTAAAGCAAGTTTCATTTTGGCATGGTGGAGGAAATATTCCCGTTCCTTGAAAAAGTTATAGCGAAGAGAGTCGCTAATACTATAGGCTATTTATATTTCCTTTATTTATCCGTCAATACAGAAAAATAAATACTAGTAAAACCTATAGCAACGACATTTCGCTGCTATAGGTTTTTTTATTTTTTTATTTATTTTTCTCTACTCTTTTAATAAAACGGTTGTGTTTTGCAAAACTATATCAAAGACATTAGTAATCAGCTGTCGATGTAATTAAAATTAGTACTACTAGATTTGATAGATCTCACCCATGTTATTCATGCTTACTCGACTGAAGACCAGACAAGTGTTGGTCAATCTCCAATCAATCTTGTTGTTAGACTAACCTACCATCACCAACCAACCTCACATCAATCTTGTTGTTGAGCTAGCCTACCATCACCTACGATCCCCCGATCAATCCTATTTTTGAACAAGCCTACCATCTTCCATTAAATCCTATATTCAGATATCTTTTCCTTTGCAGGACCATTATCTTGGGTAGGTCTTGCTTTTAGATCTTAAATCGGGCCACTCTCTCGATTTCAGATCTAAGGTTGTGATTTTGTTCGGTGGTAATCGCAAGTTTCAATTGATAGGAGTGTAAACCCATTTTGAAAATCCAAAACCCAAACCCAAACCTATTTTAAACTTTCATACAATAAAAAAATTCATTATTAAATTATTTTATTTATTTATCGAATCAAATGCAATAAATATGTTATTTAATAAATATTGTGCATTGTATCATTTAGTTTTCATTTATTTATCATTTAATCAATCTATAATAGTTTTATAATTTATAAAATATTTTTTCTATAGTTATAAAGTTCTATTTGTCAATTTTGTGTTTTAATTATAATGTTAAAAATAAATAATTAAATTACATGATTTTTACAAAATTTATAATATTTATAAAGTTTCATAAATAAATTTGATTATTATTTATACTAGTGTTATTATCAAGACGCACATTGCGCGTCTTGAAAACACCGTAAATCGATACTCTAACTTAGAATGTTCAGCGTGAGGCTCAGAAGTGATGCGAGGTTGTGGCTGCATACCGAAAATGGTTGTCAGGCCAAGGCAACCCAATAACACTTTTCACGTGTCATTATAGCCGTACAACTACCAAAACCAAAGCCTCAAATGAACATGTGTCAATCATAATCGACATCAAAAACCAACATCACCACCGAACAAGATTTGATGGCCAACGAAAAATGCTTAATCATCATTTGATAAATGGTAAAAAAAAATGATGTAGAACCATTGACATTTGATAAATGAAAGTATCCAAGACCGCAAGATCACACCGAATATGGAAAAAAACAGCCAAGCGGACCACGTCAACCACAATATGTCAATGACAACACTATTTGAGACAATTAAAATCAATAATGTTCCATTTTAATGTCGGGCTCAAAGTGTGCAAAATAATGACTCCAACCCCCGCTTATAGCAGAAACACGAGGATGTAACGGACGGGATCGTCATAACACATTGATAATTAATAGAGATGCATTAAATAATGAAAGTCAACGTGTCGTTACGTCACCGAACACAAATGAAGATTTGTGTCATTGTTAGTCAGTTCCACGACAAACATAGTCATACAAAACAAAAGAGTAAAAATCCCACTACCCGGGAACAAGTAACCAAAATATGAATAACAAGTAAATGTCAAATGCACCCAAGTTTAAGATAAAGTAAGACTAAGGTCAACGCTAAGGCCAGCTTCCCTAGAAATCCTCAATGATTATTACCTGAAAAGATATGCTCAAAATGGTCAACATAATGTTGGTGAGTTCGCAAGTTTAAATAATAAACAAAACTTGATGTTGTGTAATAGTTTAGTAGGACATAAGTGCATATAGTTATAAGCAAGTAATATCAAATGTAATCATGAGTATCACAACTAAACCTATGACGTACACAAAGAATTTGTCGGAACATATTCACCCTAGGGCCCGTCCCTGGCCACTGTCAGTCCCAACTAGTGTGCTAACAACAAGGGTGGGGGTGTCAACCCATTAGTACTATTAATATCTGTCCGTCGGCTCCAACACCAGGTTAAATAGTTGTGTTTACAGAACCACAAAGACAACTCATGCATATACTAGATAAGTACTTACAAAACAGTAAACACAACAGTCCCAGAAGAATTAAATAAGTTCACAGTATAAAAAGGATGAGCATACTTTTCCCCCTAGTTTATAAATGTTTAAAAAATAAAAACGGGGTCGCGAAACTCACCTCGAATAAATACGAATACAATGGACAAAAGAGCTTTAACAGATGAGAGCAACGACAATCAACCACCTATATATATAATTATTTAAGACGGGTCTAAAGAGAAAGGATCGTTCGATCGGTTCCGGGTTGGTTCAGGTTTGACGCGTGACACGCACACAAAAATATATAATTCCTACAACCCAACATACTATACTAGTAAAATAGTACTGATAATAATAATAATGATAATAATAATAATAGTAATGATAATAATAATAATAGTAATAATAATAATAATAATAATAATAATAATAATAATAATAATATGAATAATAATAATAATAATAATAATAATAATAATAATAATAACACACAATTACATAAACACAATATATATACATGCACTTGAGCACACACATCACACCCATATATATACCATATCTGCATTCACACAATATCATACATATATATATATATATATATATATATATATATATGTATATATATATATATTTGTACTTATCTTCATCTTACACTCCCATATCTATATATATACATACATGTAGCAGCAAACACACGCATACGATATCAATGTATACGCACCAAACGCATCCATTCGTCGCGAACATAGCAACCGAAGGCTGTTGCGTTTGTTTCTCTTGAACAACACGCACACAAACACACGTTCAACAAACACACATGCACGCGATCGACCCACTCACATACATATACACACTAGCACACGCCACACATACCACACACACATACATGCATTGTACATACATACATCATCTCACACTCTTAATCATATATATATATACACATACATACACACCGATTCACACACACATAACACACACACACACTACACACACACAACACACACACGATACACACACTCTCACACACACCACATACACATACACCAAATACACACACACACCTGACACACACACAATGCACAACACAAACACACACATAGATATACATACATTATGCATTACTGCTGTGCATATATACATACATACACATAGTTCAAAACACACAATATATATATACATATACACACACGCAACATACATGAATGGTATGCACACACACATTCGGCATATACATATACCTATATACATACGAATACACACATTGCATACCCATCATCGGACACGCAGTGATGCAGTCGGAAACAGAGAGATAGATAATTGAACCTGTTGATTCAACGAGAATAGCAGGAACAATTCTTCTAACTATCGTTGATTCACAAAGAATACCGATAATCAGGTTACACTAACACACACGGTGATAGAGAGAAAACAGATTTTTCATAAACTTCAATAATTATTTCACCCATCTCTTACAAACATATAAAGAAGCAAAGCAAAAGTCGAATGGGCCACAAAACATAAATGGGCCGAAAACTGGGCCAATGTAAAGTTCAACAAAATGTAAAAATAAGACAAAACGTAAATAACTCATAAAATAAGTCGTTTTTGGGCCGAAACGATGACCCAAACTGCCTACGGCTGTTTGTGGAAACGGGCTCCTCGCTCCGACGATCGTTTTGACTAGTCACAGGCCCAAAACGGAGACTTCTAGCCCAACTTATGATCGTTTCAGTGAAGCCCATTTTGATAAGCGATCTTGAGCATCCAAAAAGGCTAAAGCTTGCTCATCCACACTTGGGCCCACATCACGCAGACAACGCACGTATATACACATACAACCACTACATACACGCATCGATCAACGTATAGGCATACATACACATATATACACAGCCGCACACACACCCACATATCTATATATAGATATACACAATGACAAGAACACACACAGGTACAAACATGTATATGTATCTATATATTCAAACACGCGCGAATCGAACCGAACAACCGAGCGGAAAAACAAACCGAAAAGAAACGAAACGAGACGAAATGAGGTTTACAATGACCGGTTACTTGCGAAACGGTTAAACGGAAAGACGACGGCAACTGATGGCAGCTAACGATGGCGAAATGGGGCTTGAAAGGGTGGTGCACAGCGGAGGGTTCACGACGGTAGGGTTTCGGGAGGGTTTCGACCGAGAGAAACACATATATATATAATATTCATTTTACACTTAGGACCCTATACTTTAAATTAATTAAACCCTCAAGTTTAGTTAAATTACCATTTAAACCCTGGACTTAATTATAATAATATTATTATTATTAATAATAATATTAACAATATTTACGGAAAAATAAAATAAAATAATAAATTTTATATTATTAGCGTCATTAAATATTAAGGTTGGCACGAAGGGAGATACGATGATATTTTGTTTGAAAACAAATTAATTACGCAAAATAATAAATGCGCGAAAAAAGAATTAACGGATTTCGAGTCAATTGACGGACCTAATAGTGACGGATGTCACACGTGTCATTACAGTCGTACAACTACCAAAACCAAAAGGCTCAAATGAACACGTCTCAATCATAATCGACATCAATAACCAACATCACCACCGAACAAGATTTTATGACCAACAAAAAAATGCTTAATCATCATTTAATAAATGGTAAAAAATGATGTAGAACCATTGACATTTGATAAATGAAAGTATGAGAGACAACAAGATCACACCGAATATGGACAAAAACAGCCGAGCGGACCACGTCGACCACAATATGTCAATGACAACACCGTTTGAGACAATTAAAATCAACAATGTTCCATTTTAATGTCGGGCTCAAAGTGTGCAAAATAATGACTCCATCATAGCCGGAGGGCGGGTTGCAAGCAATAACATGCCATCCTACACCCTTTCCACGGCTAGGCAATGTCCTTAATAAATTTGTTGGTATAACACAAGAAGGCATCCAAGGCAACCGAAACCAAGAGAAAATGGTATTGAAAAAACAACTAAACCAACTGATGATCACCATCCTTTGTTCTTATTATCCTATATATCAAAAAAGGAAGCTCATCTACAGTTATTTTATGTATGATGACAAGACAAAACCAAAAACCCAAAACGATATTGTACAAGATGGAGAAGGTTCAAAATAGGTGGTCGGACCACCACGATCAAGACCATCACCATCAAAAGCCCCACCATCAAAACCACCAATATTAAGACCCCAACCATCAAAACCCACACTATCAAGACCACCATCATATTTCTTCATATATAGGACAATAACCCAAAACCAAAAACCCTAGAAGGATATCACATAGAGATGGAGGGGGAGTAATAGAAGTGATCGGACGACCACCATCAAGACCACTACCATCAAAACCACCACCATAAAAATTCTCACCATTAAGACCGATAAAGACTAAGAAACCATTGTGCATGTTGTAGATCATAAAAAAGAGGTCACGTGAGTGAAAAACCACTGCTGCCATGGAAGGAAACCTTTTAGGGTTTTGCTGGTAGCGGTGGCAGGAAACAACAACAGGTTGTAGTAGCAGTGATGGTTGACGACGGTAGTGCTACGGTTGCGGTGTAGAGATGATCACACGATAGTTGCGGTACATCCATGGTAGAGTTACAGTGGCAGGGCCGCTGCCACGCTGGGCGATGGCGGCAGTGCGACGATACAATAGTCGCAGGGTCGCCATGTGATAGTGGTGCCGGTGACAATCATAGGGCCGTAACGTGACGGTAGTAGCGGAGTAATAATGGTTGTTCTGAGAACTTTTTCTTAGACCTAACCCCTAGTTTTCCCCTTTAAACTCACATGGGGGAGGGGGCAAAATGCCAACTTAATAAACTTGTGTGGTCAAACTAGTAACACTCGGTTATTTATTTATTTTGAAGTCGACGAATGAAGTAAAAGAAATAAAGTCCAAAGTTGAGGGACCAAACTCGCCAACGAGAGAAAGTTGGGTATGTGGTGATATTTGTAGGGAGAGGGCAGCCATTACCCTCTCCCCACACCCACATTTTCAGCCAACAAAAGAGGAGAAGAGAGAAAGAAGAGAAAAAGGGAGAAAAGTTGATTCGAGTTGGTTCAAGTGAGCAAAATCATTGAGAAGCAAGTCAAATCGAAGCTCTTCTCGTTGTGGTCTTTTGTGTGAGTTCTAGGACCCGTCTTTTACACGTTTTAGAATGATTTGGGGCTGGAGCACATCTGAAAATCGGTTTTTGAATATTGTGTGTGTGTTGACCCGTTTGGGTATGTGCGTGTATATGTATGATTCTTTTGGGTCTTGTGTTTGAGCTTGTGTGTGCTTGAATGGTGTTGTGGTATGCATTCCTAAGGATTAGGATGGTTGATTTGGGGTTAGTGTAACACCCGGTTATTTATTTATTTTGAAGTCGACGAAAGAAGAAAAGAAATAAAGTCCTAAGTCGAGGGAACAAACTCGCCAACGAAAGAAAGACGGGTGAGTGGGGGTATATAAAGGGAGAGGGCAGCCCTTACCCTCTGCCCACACTCATATTTCAGCCAAACAAGAGAGGAGAAGAGAGAAAGGAAGAAAAGAGGAAGAAAAGTTGGTCCGGGTTGGTTCGAGCGAGCCAAAATCGTTGAGAAGTGAGTCAAATCGAAGCTCTTCTCGTTGTGGTCACTTGTGTGAGTTATAGGACCCCTCCTTTAAACGTTTTGAATGATTTAGCGTTGGAAAAAATCTGAAAATTGGGTTTTTGAGTGTGTGCATGTTTGATCCGTTTGTGTATGTGTATGTGAGTGTACGATGTGTTTAAGCCTTGTTTGAGAGCTTGTGTGTGCTTGAATGGTGTTGTGGTATGCATCCCTAAGGTTTAGGATGGTCGATTTGGGCTTAGAATGGGTTTAGATGAGCTTGGAGGTTGAAAATGGCAAATTGGGTTTGGGATGAACTGCATTCTACATCAGCTAGGGCTAGGCGACCGAATGGAGGCCATACGGCCGAATGGGGTGCGATTGAGGTTCATTCGCATGATTGAGAGTCCATTCGCACGATTGGGGCCAGTCACATGGAGGTCATGCGACTGAGGGTCCAGTCGCATAAGTTCTCATCCGCATTAGTTCCATTCGCATGAGGTCCATCCGCATTAGTCCATTCGAACGATTGGATGTTCATTCGCATAAGTGTTCATCCGCATTGCTTTAATCGCATGATGTTCAGTCGCATGGAGGCCATGCGACTGAAGGGTGTCCATACGCCCAAATGGGGCTGTTGCACCCGAGGAGAAGAGTAGTTTAACTTCTGACTTTCGGGGGAAAGTGCAGATGTAAGTTTTGACGTAAAAGTTCCCGTAAGTTCATGTATGATGGCGATTGAGGCCTTAGAGAGCATGTTCGGCATGATGATGATGATGTTGCATGATTATGTATGTTATGTATGTATGATGTTGCCCTGTATGATGCTGATGACTGTGTATGTTATGTTCCTTATTATGATGTATGTTTATCTTTCCTGTGGCTTTACGTGGCATGTTAATGAATGAATGGAGTATTATGTAACATAAAGTGAATGATAATAAAAGAGGAACATGAAGTAAGAATGCATGCATTAATGAACGATGAAAGTAATGAAAGTCTTGCAAGCACTGTATGTCGGGACACACCATTAAGGTGTTAGCCCAACGGTGTGCGAGTTCGCTACCCTGGGAGGATGCACATCGGGGTCTTTCTTTGTGATTGACCATATGTATGAACCATTGTTGCGTGCCCTAGGTACTGTGACCATTTGG
>BJCM01183664.1:6551-23019 GCA_018326385.1 Flaveria bidentis
ATTTTCGACCTCCAAGCTCATCCAAACCCATTCTAAGCCCAAATCAACCATCCTAAACCTTAGGAATGCATACCACAACACCATTCAAGCACACACAAGCTCAAAGGCAAGGCTCAAACGAATCATACACACTTACACATACACAAACGGGTCAAACATGCACACACTCAAAAACCAGATTTTTTAGATATGTTCCAGCCCCAGATCATTCAAAAACGTGTAAAAGAGGGGTCCTAGAACTCACACAAACGACCACAAAGAGAAGGGCTTCGATTTGACTCATTTCTCAACGATTTGCTCAGTCGAGTCAACCCGAACCAACTTTTCTCCCTTTTTCTCTTCTTTCTTTATTCTCCTCTTTCTTTGGCTGAAAATATGGGTGTGGGGAGAGGGTAATGGCTGCCCTCTCCCTACATATATCATCACATACCCAACCTTTCTCTGTTGGCGAGTTTGGTCCCTCCACTTTGGACTTTATTTCTTTTTCTTCATTTGTCGGCTTCAAAATAATAAATAACCAAGTGTAACAGAGTGTGTGACTAGGTCAAGTGGTGTGTTGTTTCAAGGCAACAAAAAGTCCAAAGATGCCCCTTAAGGGGCAGCTGAAAATCTTGGTTTAAAATGGGTTCCCCCCATTTTAAACACCAACTTAATTGTTAACTAGTTATATTATTAGTTATGTAATTAACCTTTTAATTATATAACTTACACACACTATTATTATTTGATGTTATTTAACCAACTTAAATAACAGTACAAATAATGTCCATTAACAAAATATCCTTATAAGTTGTTCTATCTAACATACAATTTATTTAGAAAACCTATTTTCTAAATTAGTGTAATTATTTAATTGCATGATCATATCATCAATTAAATACATATTGGTGTTTGCTAAACTTGTTATTAGGTATGACCCGACATGGATCATAACGTACTAACCATATCAATGTTCTATGTGTCTTAGGCATAAAATCCAACACCTGGGACGCTCATAGCTAGTCAATCATCGTACATAAAACATATATTTATATTAACTTTTCTAAAACATTGCAAAGGAAACAATTTAGACAACCATTTCATTATAATTGCTTTTGCAAGATAATACAACATTGTTAACAATTACAAAACATCATTTGTTTGCATTACAATGCAAAATCATCATCATTATACAAAATGGATGTCATTAAAAAAAGCCAAGTAGCCGCCCGTGCTATCCTCAGCAACCATCACCTGCCAACTGGAAATATATAAAAGTCAGCGTTGCTGAGTGAGTTCTAGTTTTAAAATAATATACACTTTACTCTCTTTTAAATCCTTTCATTACTTTTGTACATGATCACACAACATATGTACACATAAATAATCTCATTATTATCTTCCTTTACTATTCATTAACTTTTATTCTTTACTTCTTTTCGGATCAATGTCATCGGCTAAACCCCAAACGTATGCACAAAGCAGGTACTAGCCTGAAGATCATAAATGACTTCCATAACGCACATAACATGGCACTAGCACCGGGGAATGCGACAAAGATTCCATCTGTATACTACACCCTAAACATATGCACAAAGCGGGTACTGGGCCGAAGATCATAAATGACTTCCATAATGCAAAGCCATGGAAAATAAACATTACATAATACTTCTCATTTCATTAATGCATACAATCTTTCATTATGTTCCTCTTTTCATTATCTTCCACTTTACGTTACATAATACTTCTCATTTCATTCATAATCATTCAACGTAAAGCCATGGAAAATAAACGTACATAATCAGGAACAAAAACATGAACACACAAAATACCACCATACAAGGCACCATCATACATGACTGGGTGTGAGATTGATATTCTCAAAAGAATAAATTATGATGATTGAGTTAATGATTATATAACGGAATCAAGCAATCACGAAAGATTACTTGCAAGAAATACTCATAAATGCACTTTGTATTAATGAAGATGATTTATTACAATGCATACTAGGGTTTGAGCATTAAACAGTAACCATACACCTTAAGAACATAAGACTAAACAAAAATATTCTAATTGTCTATCAACAGTCATCTCACATATGAGGTTTTTTATTATATTTATAGGCTAACAAGATGTCTTTACAAAATGACAAAACTACCCCTGACCTATACATCAGAGAACTAGTCTAAGTCTTCATCAGCATTTCTTTGTTCATCCGCATGGAAGAATAAGAGGTTCTGCATGAGATGGATCCAAAATGGCTTTTATCATGTTGACAAAGTCATTTGCATCAGATATCTTTTCTCTGTTGAGCACATGAATCTTCATCTGACTCTTACTATAGATGGCTTCTATGGGTAGCTTCTTAAGAGAAATTGGTTTCCGTATAGACATAGTAGACAACCCATCTCTATGTATCGATATTGCTCCATCCACATCTAACTCTAGCTTCACAATGTTCCCCAAGTGAAGAGGATTCTTCTTCTTCTACCTTTGTTTTCTTTTGGCACTGATTTGATCATATGCCATTTTCAAAATTTTAATGCACTTTAAGAAGAAGTGCATGTCTTCTTCTCCCAGTTTATTGGTTATTTCTATCAAGTGTCTGGTGTATATATAGTGGATAAATGATTCATCTAGCAATCTCTCCTCATATCCACTGAACAATCCAATCTCAGCACCTTCCTTTCCTCCCCATCTTCGCTCAATTACCAACTCATATGTCTTTTCATCGTAATAGACATTAGAGATTGGTGTGGAGGAATGAGTTCTAGACACCATCTTCCTTTTTAATGATTTAGTTTGTTTCACTTTCAACTCAGGAAACACAACTTGTTCTACTGATTTAGTTCTTTTCTTCTGAAAGGGTTGCTAAAGGATCTATCTTTCCTCATGCAGATAGCATTAAGAGATTTGAAGATGTCTGTTCTTCTAAACATTCTTAGAATATCTTCATACTCAAATCCCCTGAACATGGCCTTATGATTAATCCGCTCAATATTGGCTAGTTCCTTCAAATCAAGTATTTTCAGGGCATTCACAAGAGCAGAGTACTCTGTGAAGATTTGCACCAACCCTGAAATCCTTTTCACCATAAAAATGTTCTAGTCACTATCATACTTGCAAGCAATAATCTTATGATCAATCATGCCTTTTGGAGTAGACACACCTTTAATCATTTCTTCAGTGGTTAGTCCTTCTTGAAGTTTCAATTGTGAAGGCTCTGCAAACCACTCAGGATATCCGTGCAAAACAGGTGCCAAAGAGTCATGGTCTTTATGGGTGAGCTGCATGTCTTATGCTAATACTCTAGTCTTTGGCATATAACTAGTAATCTCCTCTTCTAATTTCTTCAACCTCTCTTTCTTCTCATTATTCAACCTAAGGATTGCAGCCCATAGGGAATTAGTCTTCATATTTCATAGCTTTCTCTTTGTAAATCTTTGACCTGAAAGATAGTCCTGCATTTCCCTGTTAGACATGTTGTAGGGATCACGATATAATGAATGAGGGGTGGAGGTCTGCTTTGGCTTGGAGGATGATTTGAAAATAGAGCTTTGGGAGAAAGAGTCTTTTCATCTGGGTCATATCCATGATTGATTAAAAAACATGGCTTTCACCAACAAGTCATTAGTTTTGGTCTTTTCAACCAACTCTTGTACTGATTTCTCCTCCTTCATACGGTTGTCAAAGCTATTGGTTCATCAACCACATAGCCACCCTCAATTTCTCCTTCCTCTAGATCTATAAATTCAGCCTTGTTTTTCTATTGAGCTTCAACCTTTCATGCTCTTCTAGAAATTCAGCAATGGCTGCAAGGCTTCAAGGGTTATCCTTTTGCTTTTATAGACTTGGTTCTTCTTCCACCATTGGTCTTTCCCCTTTAGCCTTCTCTTATAAAAACTTCCTCCTCAAGGTATACGTTTGCATTCTTGGACCAGAGGAGGTTTCAGGCTTTTCAGCTTCTTTAGGCACTTTTTCAGCCTTTGATTGTTCTGTTTCATCAATAGCAGCAACTAATTCTTCTCTCTCTTATTGTTTATCACATAATCTACTGATAAGTTCCTTTTGTTCATTAGTCAATGATACATTAGGCATTATTTGCATACTCAATTCCTTCTCAATAGGAACAGGAGATTTATGAATTACTACAATGGTTTCAATAACTAGCCTTTGATCAACTATAAAATCCCAAAAATCATCATCTATACTGAACTCTTCTATGGTGAAGCTATCATGAACTTTAATTATGTCATTGAATACTGCCTCTTCAGTGTGAATTTCAGCTGGTTTCTTTGTATAAATTACCATCTCCAAGCTTGATTCATCTTGTTTGGTTCACTTGTTTCTTTTGCCTTTTTAGCCTTAGAGAATATCATCTTTTCAGTAGGAGGTGTGTCATCACTACTCTCTCCTGATGAGCTTTCAGCAATACCTTTTTTTATCACTCTCTCTTTTTCTTTTCTCCTTTCTTTTCTCAACCATATCATCTTTTCCCATTTCAGCTTTAGCTCTCTTTTGATTACAACAAGCAGTTCCAAATCAGATACTCTCTTGTTTAGACTTTCTATCTAGTTATGCAAGTCTATGATAATGTCAGCTTGCTCTTCAATCAATCCTTCTTGTTCTTCCATTGCAATGGTCTGGATGGCTAAAATATCTACATGACCACTTATTTCATCCCTTGATTGTTGGAGAGTAACCTTTAATCTCTCTCTATCCTTTTCTTTCTCTTTCCTTTCAACCTCATATTTTTCTTTTAGATCTTTTTGTCCTTCTCCTTTTCATCCAACTCCAACAATCTTTCTTGAATAATACTAGATCTTCTGTTCAATAGTTTCTTCATCTTTGCAACTTTCTTCATCAGCTCATAAATCATTTGATCCTTCTCACCAGGTCTATTCACTTCTGATTCAAAAACACTTTCAGAAGTAACTAACTTAAAAATAGCTTGCCTAATAGGCATTTTCCTATGATGATCCTCATCATCAGATGATGATTTAGTTTCCTCTAAAGAGTTGGTAGAGTCACCATACTCAATAGGCTCAGTAGAAGCAGGGGATGAGTGAACAAGAGATTTAGATGAGTGATGGAATGGTGAGGTATGAGGTGAGTGTATGGGTGAGGTATGTGGAGTGATAATCGGTTGTATTGGTGGTGATGGGATTGCTAGTCTTTGAGGTGATTGTATATGTGAGGGCATGAAGGGTGAGGATATATTAGTTTCATGAACAGATGGCCTAGTGTGATGATCACCACGTACATCAAACTGGGGTGAAACTGTCCTCTGTCCTTCATCACATTGCTCATCAGTAGTTTGCTGATCATGAGCAGCTGGTTCTTCATCTTGATTTGGCTCACCAGTAGGAGCCTCTTGTTCTACAACATGTTCTTCTGAAATAATCTATTAAAGCATCAAGGGCAACAAAGTAGAATGGGTTCGACTATAAAAGTTCCTGGGATCTCTCTTTTTGATGTACTTGTAAGACTTAGCATCATAATGAGGGATATCCATCATAGCACCTTTAGGTACAATGTCACGAAATGCCTCATTAATGAGACATTGTAAGAACCTTGGATACATTAAAAAATGTGTCTTCTCCCTTTCAAAATGTTTGAGACTAGACCATTCAACACATAGGCAAACATGTTAAATGGCCTATTGGTGCATAAAGCACATATGGCAGATGATGTGATTATAGGAATATCATTCCATCCTGTCTTCCACTTTGACAGACAATGTTGGTAGAGATGAATCAGGAACCTCCATTTCAAGTCAAGTAGACCTTTCATAATGTGCTTGCCTTCATATCCTCCCTCACAACCAATGTTGGCCAAGAAATTAGTGATTTCATCATCTTCAAGCTGAAGAGGGGTGTTGGCATCATTACCAAACTATAGACACTGTCTCACAGTTTGTTTAGTGATAGTTAGAGTATGATCGTTATTGATCCTTCTAGATGGAATTCTCTCACCATCTATCTCTGTCACTACAACAATGCTCCAAAAAGACCTTATGATCTCTCATAAATGACAGATCTCACTCCGATTGCATGAGCCACTCTGGTAGTAGAAATGAATCAGATCATGTTTTTAAGATCTTCAGTACATCAGGGTTGAAATAACCACTAACATTGTGGAGCTTGCTCCAGGTGAGATTTGCTATGTACCATGCATTAGTGGCATATGAGTCAGATTGTTGAAAATACTTATCAGATTGTAAAGCATACATCAAGGAATTTCATTAATTTGACTTTTGATGGTCAAAATTGACTTTTTGGAGGTATTGTTCCATAGGAATCATTCAAAAGCTTGATGTTTTCATGAATAATCACTAATATTTTGTTTTTCATGTTTGGAGAGATCATATTTGTTTTTTAATCACTTTTCAACTCATAGATTCAAGATTTGACTTCAACATTTTCATCTTTTGTTATGCTCTGTTCATACGATGAACATGATTTTGAAGTTCACTTATTGATTGTAATTCTTCTTAGTTAAAATGTTCATTGTATTCAAAAATGATCATCATTCCTTAAATCAAGTTTGATTTTGAGTTTCCTTTATTGGCCTAGGGTTCTATTTTCATTATTAGTTCAAAAGTCCGACATTTTTAGGTTGCCAAATTTAAAGATTTTCACCTTTTGTTTGATACTAATGTTGTAGAGAATCGAAACTGAGAACTTATTAGGTGAAATGAATCGTAGAACATAGGTTTGTTAATGGTGATGATGATTGATGAAGAATAGTGAGTTTCGCTCGTCGCACTTTAAAGTCTCTAAAATTTGAAAAGTATTAAATGACTTTTGAAATTGCTTTAAATAGTCAGCTAATGGCTTTTACAAATTGATACAAGTTTCAAAATAAATGCGGTCAAGTTTTTTTTTAAATTTACTTTAGCAAATGCGGAAATATTTAGGTCATCCACATTTGTGTACTATTACAAATGTGGAAGTGGAAAACTTAAGGGCATTTTTTTCACTGTAGCAAATGCGGTTGAATAAAGTTAACCAACATTTGTTCACTGTAGCAAATGCGGTTGAAAAAGTTTGTTTGCATTTTTTCACTGTAACAAATGCGGTAGAACAAAGTTAGAAAGCATTTGTTAACTGTTGTAAATGCGGTTGAACAATGTTTTTTCTCATTTGTTCACTGTAACAAATGCAGCAGAGTAAAACTCCTTTATCCATATTTACTTCAACAAATACGGCTGAACAATGAAGTTATATGTATTTCTTGATCATCATCATAGTGACAAAAGAGATTAAGCACTTGTTTATTCATTTTTGAAAATACATGAAGTGTTGATGTCACCCACATTTAAGAATGTGGATGAGTAAAAACAAATGCGACATTGAATATGTCTTCCGCATTAACAAATGTGGTAGAACACTTTGTCCGTATAGACTTTTAACACCAAACTTTTTATGTATACTTGTTTGACAAAAATACGGTAAAATAAAATCCTTATCCACATTGGTTATAAATGACATAAATAGTTACCCGCATTGGTTGTATGCATGGGTTACCTTCACCCGCATTAACCAATGTACTTACCTGCATTAAATTTTGAACATAATCAAAATTTAATGTTTCTATTTTTGGTTTTTCCTATTATGAAGAGCTGTCTTTGATTGAATTGTGTCTTATGAAGTTGTTGGTTGTTGTTGGGGTTATCAATTCTTGCTTGGATTGATTTGTATATTAGAAGTGATACAAGTTTCCCATTGTTTTACTAATCTTAGACTTCTTATGCTTCGAAAATCTGCATAAGCTGAGATACTATGTTATAACTTCTGCACCTACACATACAGACTCTTTTTGATTTGTCTAGAAGTTTTAAGAAAGTAATTTAAGATAGTGAAAGTAATTTAAGATAGTAAATATCTATACAAACTGGTCAAAATTTTAAATTACTCCCCCTAATGTTTATATCCACATCTAGATAGAAACTTTAAAGATTCAAATCATTTGAATATGAAATATTTCTGAGTTTTTGTTTTTTTGATTTAAGAATGAAGAGAAGTATACCTTTTATTGGGATCATATCAATCTTACATTACACATGTGCATTCTTTTGTGATAAAATGGACATGTTTATGAACTTATTGATTGAAGGTATGTTTTTCCTCTTAAACTCATACCTGGTTGATATTTTAATGCATGTGATATTTATCATGTTTTGGTTGATTTGATTATTCAACATGTACCTCACACACATAAGCATGGAATGATCAACCATCCTCATGTAATGCATGGTATAATTGTTTCACAACTTTCTTGACCAGGTTATTTAAGTTATGAGATTTCATTTTCACCGATTCTCATTGGGATTCTTTTACTTTGATCCTTTTCATGGTGATCCACATTGGGATTCTTTTCACTTCATTTTGGAAGATGATCGATGATTGAATTCTTTTGTTTATTCACATGGAATGTATTATTATTGTAGATTCATCCAATTTGGATGTGTTCCTCATTGGGAATCTTTTGGATTAATACATATGCACTGTGTGCTTGTTTCTTCAGGTCTTTGCTTAGAAAAACAGAGATAAAACATGGTGTAGGTGGAAGAGATTCATAAAGTGTCATTACCTGGTGTGTTTAGGTTACTGCACACACATACACTTAGATAAGCCAATACATACATGTACTCTGAGATGATAGTTTCACCATTGAATAAGATTTTAGTTCATCATAACATATATCTCCTTTTCCAAGTTAAGCCTACTAACATATCTAGTAAGTCATGACAGTCTTTCAAATTTTAAATTAAGCACAATGAATGATATAATGACTGTAATTATATCCTTTCCCACGTATATGTCCTTTTATTCATAAAAATTGTATTCTTTTTGTGATTTTCTAACATTTTTAAATTGTTTTTGATGTTTTTGATTTTATTCAAGGTTAATCATGCCAATTGATTGAACTAGGTATTCAAACCTACTAGGTTCAAATGCCTTGGTGAATAAATTAGTTAATTGATTTTCAGTTGGAACTTGAATCAATTTGATTAATCCTTTTTCAGCACAATCTCTCAAAAATTGATATTTGATTTCAATGTGCTTTGTTTTTGAGTGCTGAACAGGATTATTTGTAATAAAAACAACTATTGTGTTGTCAATCTGAATTGCGGAATGCAAGAAGTTAAAACCATAATCAAGCATCTTGTTTTGAATCTAGAGAACTTAAGAGCAATAAGCTGATGCTGCAATATACTCAGCTTCTGCTATTGAAATGGATAAGTTTGTCTGCTTCTTGGACTGCGAGGAGACCTGTCTAGGACTAAGAAATTGACAACCGCCAGAAGTGGACTTCCTATTGAAGTTGCATCCCCCATAATCACTGTTAGTGAAGGCATAGAGATTGAGGTCTCCTTCCTTTGGATACCATAAACCAAGAGCTGCCTTGCCCTTAAAATACCTGAATATCCTCTTGACAGTAGTCACATTAGATTCCTTAGGATCAGCTTGATATCTCGCACACACCCAAACACCAAACATAATTCACCAATAATGCTTTCAACCGGATCATTATTGTGTATTCTGGTGGTTGGACTTGAGTCACTAACAATGGTTACATCAAGATTGGAGACATTCAGTTCATCATGGTGAGAGGCACCTTCAACTTGTACTGCTGGGGAGTTATGAAGATAATCAGGATCCATTTCAGTGACTGCTTCAACATTAGCAGCACTTTGATTACTTCAATCAATTGATTTTTTTTGTTTCAACTAGAGGTGTACCTTGATTTTGATGTCTGACTTCATTTGATGGGTCTTCTGAAGGTTATGGGACCAAGCTTGGAGAATCTTCAGTTGAAACACTTTGATCTTGACATAATTGTCAGACAGGTTCAACTTGGAGTGTGAAATCTTCATTCAGTAGCTCGGTAGAGGTAGGAGGAATCAATGGAAACTCATCTCTTCTTTCTACACATGAAGAAGGTTCAGCTGAATGTTGGTTTCCTACATCAGACAAGTGAAATTGATCAAAAGATTTTGTAAATGAGTCAATATCAAACAACCAGTCAGGACCATTTGTAGATTTGGGAAATGAATGTTCCTTGAATTGAACATTTGTTGATTCTTCAATAATGTTTAATCTAAGATTAAACACTCAGTAAGCCTTTAAAATAGAAGAATAACCTACAAAGAATCCTTCATCAGACTTAGATGAAAATTTTCCTAAATAGTCTCAGGTGTTTAATATTGAGACAGTATTACCAAATGACTTGAAAAATCCAATAAATGGTTTTGTGTGAAACAATAGTTCATATGGAGTCATGTTGCTTTCTTTTATAATCAGAGTTTGATTTTGCACAAAGGACGATGTGTTAACTGCCTCTACTACTTCAATCAGTGTTCTATAGAAGGTAATTGGCAGTTTAGCATCGGCTAGCACTGTTCTTGCTACTTCAATCAGTGTTCTATTTCTCCTTTCATCTACCCTATTTTGTTGACAAGTTCTAGCTGCACTGAATTGATGAGTGATGCCTTTGGTTGCACAAATGGAACTCATGTCTTCATTTTTAAACTCAATTCCATTATCATTTCTTATTGTTTTAACCTTATGATCAAGCTGGTTTTCCCTTTTTGTGATAAAGTCTTTTATTATTTGGGATGCCTCATTTTTATGAAGTAAGAAGAAAACCCATGTAATTCTTGAAAAGTTATCAATGGTCACCAAACAATATTGTTTCATTCCAATACTCATAACATGAGTTGGTCTGAACAAATCCATTTGAAGTAGCTTCAATGGAGTACTATTGGTGTTTACGAACTTTGGGTTGTGAGAAGATTTATGTTGTTTTCGTTTGAGGCACACTGAATAGTGATCAACAAAATGAAATTCTTTTTGGGGAAGACCAAGGACATGGTGTCCTTTGACCAATCTGTTCATGTTTTTAAAGTTTGTGTACCCCAAGCGTCTGTGCCAAAGCTCAAACTCATCAGATGATGCTTTAGATTGAAGACATGTATTTTTTATTGGTGTTGTTGAATTCAGGTTTAAGACGTAGGTCTTATTCTTCCTTGGAGTCTTTAGGACAACCCATTCTTTAGAAATCTAAAATCCTGGTTTCAATGTAGCAATGAGTGTTGGTAAATTGAGTTGAATATTTCTTGTCACAGATCTGAGACACGCTTAGAAGATTGAAGTTCAGTTGTTGATAGTAATTCACTTTATCAAAGCTCAGCATCCCATTTGTCACAGATCCTTCACCAATAATTCTTCCACCTTATGAATCTCCTCCGAATGCGATAGTAGTTCCTTGTATATACTTGAAGTCATGAAGGATGGAACGATCTCCAGTCATGTGTCGGGAGCATCCACTATCCACGTACCATAAGCTCTTGGACCTATATGGATGGCTCTGTAAGCATAAAAGAATTAATTAGAATATGGAACCCAAGTCATAATGGTCTTGGGTTTCTCGTTCCTATCCATGATTCTGACCTTTTGATACATTCCTCTAAACTGTGATTTAGAGAGAGGTGTTCTGGGAGATTTCTGATTATATTTTGATCGTGGCGTCTCATCAACATCAACTAAAGAGTCAGAGGAATAATGAAACTTTTGGTCCCTATTTCTTTGGAGAAATCTAACCTGTTTTTGATTACCAAACATCATTTTTGGTTTGGGAAGATCATAAATTTGCTTGATGCTTTGATGTATGTTACTTTGACTATTCCATAATTTTTTCATGTTACTCATGTCATTATCTGATCTAGATATCCTAGATTGATTATTATAAAATGACTTTTGATTGTTGGTTTCACAGTTGATGTTGTTGAGATAGGTTTGTTTTGGGAATTCTCAATCCCTTTTTCTTGAAGTAACAATTAGATTTATTATGATCATTCATATCACAAACTGAACAATATTTATTAAAATAGCAGTTTTTGGTGGAATGATTGTTCATGTCACACATAGAGTAATATTGATTGAAAAAGCACTCTTCTGTTTTGTGATTAAACATTTCACATATGTCATAATAAATATGTCTATTTCTTGAATCTAATTTTCCTTTAGCAGACTTAGTTGATTTACCCATTCTCAACTGAGTCACAATCTTTGGTTTAGGGGAGGAATCGAAATCAACCATTTTAGTAGTGTGCTTCACAACACTACTTTTGCTAACTGTTTTAAGTTGTTTTTATTTCCTCAACCCATTATTTACTTCATGCTCAAACTGATTAACATGCTCCTTATTGCATTTGTCAAACCCTACTCCTTGTTTCGATTTTAAAGATTGGGGGTATGATTGAATTTTAGTTTTTAAAATCAGTGAGCTCTTTTGCTTCTTAGGCAGTGAAACCTTGTCTGATTTGCTTGAATTTTTTGGAGATTTAATCTCAGTATCAGAACTACTTTCAGCAGAAGGTTTCACTGACTTCACAACTTTCTTCTTTCCTTTTGAAACAACAGGTATACATTTCACAAAGGGGACAATGGCCTTTATTGGCCTTGATGGTTTAATGACATTCACTATCTTGTCTAAACACTCCTTGATTTTAATTGGGTGACCTAATTTTATTTTCTCCTTATTTGTTTCAATGTAAAATTGGGTTTGTTTTGAGAATTTGTGACTTGTTTTACTAATGCTTTTGGTTTGATATTATTAGGTTTAATTTGCTCTTTGAGTGTAACAGATTCAGGCATGACAATGTAGTTGTCATTGTAGGGTGGAGGACAAGAGTTATAACCAATACCAGACATATCCTTGGGATCTTTTTGTGAGTAAAACATTTCTTACAGCTTGACTAAAGACAATTGCAACTTTTCAAGTTTCACTTCGGTAAGTGTTTGTTTAGCTTTTGATTGAGCAAACTTTTTCGTAAGTTGCTAATTCTCAATTGTAAGAGTGTAATTCTCACCATGCAATTTTTCAATATCAGAGATGAGAGATTTAATTTTGATTTCAAAGACTTTTATTTCTCTCTTAAGCATATCTGACTTGACCCTTTCTTCTTTGATTTTGTCAGCTAGTTTATGATTGTGCTCTTGATAACCTTGCAGTTCAATAATGCATTTATCACTACACAGGTTAGATTTTACCTCAGATGGCGTGGGAGATGGACTATCATTGATGTGAGCCATGAGTGCATGATTATGAACTTGAGGATTCACTTCCTATAAATACACACTCTAATCACATACCCCATCTTGCTTGATAACAAGAGCATTTGAAGATGACTAAATGCTTCTTTAAGCTTGATTAGTCAGTTGTTGCTGATTTCGATAAGGTTGATGATGTTGTTGATGATGATACTACTATTGGTGATTGTTGGAGTGAAAGCTTGTGCTTGGTTGTGGAGATGACTAACCCTAAGAATTCCTTTGGAAATTGTTGTTTCTTCTGGGAGCATTATATTCTCTAGAGAAGTGGCCAGTCATGCCACAGTTGAAGCACTTCACCTTGGATTTGTCATATCCAAGTTTGGTGTTTTCATTAAGGCTAAGCTTTCTTCCTTTCCTGAAAAACTTGTTGGCTCTCATTGCAATCATAGCCATTTGCCATTGCAAATTCATTTCTTTCATATCATCTAGATCCATGTATTCCAAGTCTTCCTAGATCAAATGAGCAGAAATAAGTCTGCCTCCTAGATAAGCTTCAAAGCTAGCAATAAAGGCATTGTAAGTTGCTTTTTGCTCTTCTGATCTTGGATCTTCAGGTGTAGTTGAGGGAGTTGAAGAGAACCATGTTGGTTGTGATAGTGTTGATGGCTTGTTAGTTGGTGGAACTACAATGAAATCAGTTGTCTTCACTTGATCTCTTGAGGAAAGAAAATCATCATCCTCAGTAATGAAAGAATTTTCTACATAGTGGTTAATTGTATGAAATTTATAAGATTCAATAACTCTGGGTCCAACAAGATTTCTGCTTCTCTCATCAAGTTCAAGAGCTTCTATCTTGGCAATCATGATGTCCAAGGTAGTACTATCTAAATCAATAGTGTTTTTTAGCATTGTCATATTTTGTTTCCAACTTTCTTGAAGACTATGTAGCATCTTCTTGTTCAGATCTTTGGCTTTATAAGTTATCCCCATGATTTCTAAATCATTTACCAGCTGCATAAATCTATGCAACTATTTAGAGATTTACTTCCCCTTGAAGTGATGAAATGATTCATATTTATTTACAAGCTTATCCTTGTTAATTTTAGTAACTTCACTACTACTTTCACACATTATCAGCAGTGCATCCCAAATAGGTTTAACAGTTCCATACTTTTCTAATCTTCTTAGCACATCCATTTTCTAGGCTTGAGTGAGTATAAAATAAGCTTTGAGATCAACTTTTATCTTTTTATAGTCATCAACATCAAGTGTGAGATCCTCAATAGTAATTCTTGTGGTTTTGTACATTGTAGTTTGATCAGCAAAAAGAGTCACTAGAATGTGAGGGCCTTTGCATATTGAAATCCAGTAGTCCGGATCTACACATGTAATATAGTTCATAAATCTAATTTTCCATTGCTTAAACTTAGATTTGTATTTAAGCATGGGTGGTTTTGGAGTATAACCAAGTTTAGAGAAATTATGTGAATCCATTTTAACTAGTTGTTTAACCTTGTTGAATAATACTTTGTTTGATTGTTAAGTTTAACTTAGTCCAAATAGTCCAAATAGTTTTATGTGTAACCAAATCTGAAGATGTTTATATATTTATGTTGTAATCACTGTTCATGGGTTTGTTCTTGAAGATGAGTACAAATGAACACTGACCGTTGAAGAGATTTTGCAGTTTACCAAGTAGAGGTAGTAGAACACTCTATTAGTAACTCAATCACCAGATCAATCGAATTTTGTTCAGATCTAGGCAGATTGATATTCTCATAAGGATGGAGTATGATGACTGAGTTAATGATTGTAAGGCGGAATAAAACAATCAAGAAACATTAAATGCAAGAAATACTCATAAATACACTTTGTATTAATGAAGGTGATTAATGACAATGAATGCTATGGTTTGAGCATTAAATAGTAACAGTACACCTTGAGAACATAAGACAAAACAAAAATATTATTATTCTCTAGAAACTGTCACTTCACATACGAGGTTTTCTATTCTATTTATAGGCTAGCAAGATGCCTTTTACACAATGACTAAACTACCCCTGACTTATACATCAGAGAACTAGTCTAAGTCTTCACCAGCATTTCTTTTTTCATCCGCATTGACTAATGCGAATGTGTTGATCTTGATCAACATTTCTTATTTTGTCTTCAACATTAGTGTTTGGTCATCAACATTGGCAAATGCGGATGAACAAACACTTATGCGCATTTGTTGTCGGGCATCCGCATTAGTTAATGCGGATGTATAAAACTTGTCAGCATTTCTGGAATCCATATACAAGCTGGAATCCCTATACAAGCTGGTAACTACACTGGAATCCCTATACAAGGAATTGGTAACTACACTGGAATCCCTATACAAGCTGAAGGTACGATAGGTGCGCTCAGACAATGGAACTGAGTTCAAGAATCAGAGGATGGAGGATTATTGCAAGGAAAAGGGAATTGTGCATCAATTTACCTCGGCTTATACCCCTCAGTTGAACGACGTTACTGAATGGAAGAACCGCAGCTTGATAGAGACGGCACGAACAATGCTGGCAGACTCGAAACTGCCTATCCAATTTTGGAATGAAGCAGTGGCAAATGCATGTTATACTCTTAATCATGTTCTGGTAGTAAAACGCCATGGAAAAACATGCTACTAGTTATTACAGAGACGTAAACCTAACTTGGAATATCTAGAGCCGTTTGACGCTCCGTGCACCCTGCTGAAGAAGACTCAGGAGGGAAAATTCAGTGAGAAGGTTGATGAACGGGTCTTTCTAGGATACAACATACTGAACAAGAGAGCTTACAACAACTCAACGGGTCAAGTAGAGGTGTGGTGTAATGTTGATGTTCAGAGATATATCACACCGCCTACTGGAAAAGGGCCTGCTGGATTCTTGAAGTCCTTCAACATACCTCTTTCTTCTTCCTAAGACGAGTTGGCAAACAATATGATGTACGATGTCTTGAACACACCGTCTCAAGATTCAACAAGTCATGATCCTACCAACTCAGGGGGAGCAGTTGATGTGAGTGACTCTTCCTCTGATGAAGAAAATGTTCAGATCAACCAGGATGTACAGGTTCCGACTACCACAAGGTCACAAGCATCGGCTAGTGATGCTTCTGAACCTTCAGAACCTCAGACTCCTATTGCCTCAGATCCAGAACCAAATGTTCACAATCTTGACTCTGAGGTGGTTGTTCCGACAACTCCTGGCTCACGTCTAATCGTCTATCATCCTTTGGATAATATTATAGGAGATGTGAGATCAGGGGTTCGGACTAGAAATTAGCTGTACTCAGCTAATTATGCCTCTGTGATAGAAAAAGGATACCTTCACGATGGTGCCTACCGCTACTTTGTGTCTCAGTTTGAGCCAAAGTATGTTAGTGAAGTACTAAATGAT
>BJCM01183668.1:0-14605 GCA_018326385.1 Flaveria bidentis
GTACTACTGGGTTGACACTCCCACCCTCGTTTGTTGGTATACTAGTTAGTACCAACAGTCGCCAGGAACCGGCCTTGGGTGAATATATTCCGACAAGATTCTTTGTGTACGTCGTTAGGTTTGGTTGTAAAGCTCATGTCATGTGATTTTGCTTACTTATAACTGTATTCATGGTATTCCACAATAACATTATACAACATCAATTACTTATTTACTTTTAATCCTGCGAGCTCACCAACAGTTTTGTTGACCATTTTGAGCATATCTTTTCAGGTGATCATGCTAATTGAAGATCTAGGTGTGCTGCCTTAGTGGAGACCCTAGGATGCATTTTGGGACTAACCATGCTTAAAGAACATTTTCTTTCTAAAATCATTGATGTAGTCTGCTTTAAACATCATACTTTTGAAACTTGTTCCCAGGTTGTGGGAAATACATATAATGTTATCATCATTGTTTATGTGAATCATTTACATGTTTATGCTTATGGCTATATTGTCATGAATATTGACTAAACATGACACAAATCCCCTTGTTGTCGGGTGTCGTCATGACACGCTTGTCATCATTTATTACATTGCACCCCTATTGCTTACCATGTGTTATGATGATCCCGTCTCGTTACATCCCCGTGTTTTGGCTCTTAGCGGGGGTGTGACACCAACTGAGAAAGACAAGACTAAACAACAAGGTGCTACAGGCTAGTCTTCTCAATTGAAGAGTTCAAAGAGGAGGAAAAGGATGGCTTCTAAGCCCAAGTCAAAGAATAAGAAGAAGACAGAGTCATCCACCTCCAGACCTCAGGATGAGTCAGAACATATTGAGGAAGTGCAACAAGAGGAAACTGAAACAACTCTAATTCAAGAAGCTCCTCTTGCATCAAGAAGACTCATCTTGACCTGAACTTACTCTACTAATCTAGGAAGATAGCATGTAATCAGAGATCAAGGTATTAAAGATGTCTAACATGGCAGGACATGTTTAATCTACTTCTGCATGATCTCTTTGAGATGAGGAGACACTATAAGAGTCTGAGTGATCCTGACCATCTAATGAAAAAAGGTATGGTTATCATCATAATGAGGACTGTTAACATCTAAGGTCCTCAAATGTTTTAGTAGCATCAGCCTGGGGGGTTTGTAAAATTTTATGTAAGACTGATGCACCTAAAATATTCAAAGTCTTTCTTGCATGCATACACTAAAGTACATAGTAGAAATGCTTCAGAAGTTTTACATCATGCACTAGAAATATTCTAAGTGTAAAATCTTCCGAAGTCAAGACTAACATCTTCCGAAGCCAAAAGTGAAGTCTTCCAAATCTTCAAAGACAAAGTCTTCTGAAGCCAAGAAGTGAAGACAGATTTCTTCCGAAAACTTTGAACGCATGCTTTATCTGATGTATTTTATCATAAAGTTGGACCATTTTCCGTTGCAACTCTATTGACTAAAAAACTTTCACAAGTTGATGAAAATGTTTATGCTTTTAGTAACTGTACATTGAGGTCTTGAGTTTGTGCTTTAGACTTTATGTACTTTTATCATTTTTGTAATATATTAGGATGTGAGCTATGACATGTCATAGTCACTAACATTTGATTTTGTTGTCTAGTTCAAATGTTTTCACCTGGCCTTCTAAGTATGGCCGACTGTAGGATGTAGTATAAAGTATCTCGGGTCCTTGTAACTTTCTTTTCAATGCTTTAACACTTGTAAAAGAACTTGAGAGCAATATACAACATTCTTGAAAACCATACACTTATGTTGTTTGTTCTTGTTCTGTCTCATATTTGCTTGTGTTCAAAGTATCAAACCCACTTTATATATTTGTTCTTGTTACATGTTCCCTATTTGATTTATTAAGTGTTTTTAAACAACTCTCCTCATTGTGTTTTTGTGTTGTAAGTGACCATCTCCTCTATCGGTCTTGCACCTTATTTAACTCCCTTTCATTACTTACTATATTTTCACACACTCCTTTTATTGTAGTTTTAACTGTAATATTAAGGAACATACAATGTTGATGATACAAAGCTGATATCACCTTGACCCATAACCCCTCCTTTTGGGTAAGAAATTTCCATCTCCATTACACAAGCAATGCTAGATTGGCATCCCGAATACTTCCAATCCCGAGACCCCCCATTTGAGGTTTTTCACAATATGCACAGGAGCTAAAAAATTAATAAGTAATAAATAGGAAGGCTTCCCAACACAGCCTTAACCAACGTTAATTTGCCACCCATTGATAACGCCTTCGATTTCCATGTAGATAACTTTGTCATGAATCTATCCACCACTAGTTTCCAGTTACATACTCTTTTCATATTGCTTTCGATCATGATTCCCAAGTATATAAAAGGAAGTTTCCCGATTTGACAATGTAGAATATTTGCAAAGTCATCAATCTCCTGATCTTTAACGCCCACTCCAAAGATGTTGCTTTTATTAAAAGTTATATTCAACCAGGATGCATGATGAAAACAATGAAAAACCCAAGCTAAGTTCTTGGCATTCAACATAGACCACTCCCCCATAATTAACGCATCATCGGCATAAAAGACATGAGAAATCACCGGACCATTGTTAGGAATCTTTATGCCATGAAAGCACCCAAGATCAACCGTCCTTTTAATCGCAACATGTAAGGCTTCCATCACAATTATAAACAAAAAAAAAAGTGATAGAGGGTCTCCTTGTCGAAGCCCTCTAGACAACCCAAACTCATTAGTTGGTGACCCATTGATGATAACCGATGATCAAGCGGAAATTAAGCAAACCCGAATGCAATTCCTCCATCTATCATTTTTAATTGAACAAACCTTTAAGTGTAGATTTAGTTGGAAAACGGTAGAGGTATGTTTTTAAAAATTTTGTTAACAAAATTTCTTGTATTTAAATTAAATTAACACATGCATTTTCAATGCAGTGCAAGCAACATAAAAATGGTTGGGAATGTTGCTTTAGGGTGATCAATCATATGTATGAGTTTGTATTAAAGAATTTTTTCTAATACTAAGTGTTTTATTTATTAATATACTTTACTTTTCGCTCTAAATTTAAATTATATATACTAAATCTTATTCTTTTTTTATTTGTTTTTAGATATGAAATGACAAAAGCTATATGTCACAAAAGAAATTTGACAACTTGATATTATATTTAATCCGCAGTTTATTAATAAGAGTATGCTAGGTTGATGTGAACATGTTTTGAGATATTATAGTTTTTGTGTATATTAGACCTAGTGTTTGTGATGACATAGTTTGTAAATGCAACGTTTATGACAATGTATTTAAGTTGTAAATTTTGATTAAATGTGCGGGAATAAAGGTTATGAATTGAATTGTATATTATTAAATTATATATATGCAAGTTATGGGTTAATAGGTGGGTTACATAACTGTAAATGGAGCTGTAAATGATGTTGTGATTCGACAAAAAGTTGAGACGATGATATAACTTTTTATAGGTTGAGACTAAACCTGTAATATAAACATATCACAACAACTAACCGGTTAACTAACTCTTCTTGAAACGTCAAAGTACATTAGTAATTATTATTATTATTATTATTTTATTACCGACATTTATTCTTCGGAAGTCAAAATACATTAGTAAAAGATTATAAAAATATTATTATAATAACGCCGACCTCACTCTATTAAAAGATATTAAATATTATTATAAGAATAACACCGTCTTCGACCTTCATCACCACCCGACAATCACCGACCACAGGTGATCACCGGTTGCACTTCCACCATTGCAACAGGTGTGGTTCCGGTGGGGTGGTTGTTGTGGTAGGTGGTGGTGGAATTGGGGTGGTGGTGTTAGGAAGGTGATGTTGAAGATGACCATGGTTGATGGTACATATTCATACCGGAAAAACGCATAACATATATAAAGTTACCATAATACCTTTAAGTTGTTAGCAAAATGGATGGATTTGACAACATTTAGGAAACTTTAAGGGTCCAGTGGAGAAAAAAAAAGCTTTTTGGATGGATCTGGCAATTTTACTCGAGCCTCAAGGACGATTTTAGCAATTTACTTTAATAATTTTAACTAATAAAACAATGATATTCTTCTTTTTTAACTTTTGTTTTTAAACTTTTTTTGTTATTCAAAAATATAATTTTAGTTCCAAAAATGCTATAAAAATGTTCTTTTAAAAGTTTTAGTTAAATTTGGTTTATAAAACTTTATTTAAAAAACATTGATTTTAAAATATTTCATATTTTTAAAATAATTTTATGATTTAGAAAAAAATTATTTTATAAAAATTTATTTCTTTAAAAATTACATTTATAGAAAAGACATTTTTCTAAACATATTAAATAAAATGTTTAATCTCAAAAGAAATTAAATAATATAATTAGTAGTTAATGTAATTATTTAGTAGGAGAAAAAAACAGAAAAATTAAAATTAAAATGTCTTAAATTACGGCAAGTGTCCATCCAAACCCTTTTAGATGACCTCAGTTTCTTAAAATCGAATGTAATGGGGCGTTTTGCCCATCAGATCACGTCGGAAAACGCCATAACACCACCCATGCCGACGTTTTATAGGCGTGAAAACCAAGTGACGTTACCATCTTAACGCTATTTTGTAGAGAGAGAAACTTCAACTAGTATCTGAATTTTTTATAGAGAAAGAAACTTTAACCAATTTGACTCTTCAAAATATCTCAAATAGAGTAGAGCGTAAAGAGAGAGAAAAACACCCTATAATTTATAAATTTTTGTGGGATCGTAAAATTACGTCTACGTTCATGGAAGGAAGCAGATGAATGAGATCTTAGAAGAAGATAATTGAGTTGTAGTAGTCTTTTTGCTAAATAAAAAATAAATTTAAAAATCTACTAGTCATTGAGCAGTAGTGGAAAGACGATAACTTTTGGTTTTTTAATTTGTTACTTGTTACTACTCTAATTTACAAGATCAAACCTAAACTAAAATGGTATAAAAAGTAGAATAAAAAAATGGCAAAACAAAATAAAATAATTGGATAATGAATGAAGAGAGATTAACCACTACATATGTCTATGGCTAAAAAAAAGTAACGCTGATTAGGCCCAGATGCAGCGTAAAATGAAGGGTGATTTCATTTGAATTTAAAAATTAGAAGCTAACTATTATTAAGACTTTACGTTTCAGCGGGGCGTTAACTCGTGAAAGAAAAACTAATGTCATGATGTTGTCGCGAACTCACGCATTCAATAAGACGTTTGTAGCATACATAACGTTTACATGACGAAACGTCACCGAGAACTCGTGTGTTGATAAGGTGTCGATAATACATGTAACTTTAAGCATGAAATTTGAAACTTAGACGTCGTTGATAACATTTAAAATTTTATATAAAAAACAAATTCGTCACAAACTTGTTTATTACGACAAGACCATTGACAAAATTTTAAACTTTATGCAAAATTTACGTTAAAAAATTGCATCAAAACATCGATAACGGAAAAAATTGATGCATATTAATTTGACTCTAACCCACTTATTTCCCGCTTTGTACGACTCAACCCGTATTAATTAGATGTGCATACACAATAGATGCTACCACACCAAAAACCGTCAAATACAAACCTCATGCGTTACAACAAATTGACAAATGACAATCGGCCATAACAACAGAGGTGGACAAAAAGACCGGGCCTGGACCTAAACCGGTGGATCCGACCGGGACCAAGGTACGGGTAGTAACCGATTGGATGTATACGCGTAGGGTTGAAACCAAATTTATCTGCCCCGGTTGAACCCGGTATTGGACACACACACACATAAGAAAAGAAAAGGAAAAAAACCCGATATTGTATCCATCCCGGACCCAATTTTGCCCTAGTATAACGGGTACGGTTTTCAAGTAAGTGAACCTGACCCCGGTTTCACATAAACCCGGTTACAAAATAACCCGATTGAACCAAATCCGGTTTCGAGTATGACACAAAACCCAAAATGTCCATCTCTACGTAACAATATATCATATATGGATTTGTTTCCTCAAATCTCAAAAGTAAAACTTAAGTTGGGCAATATAAACTAGCCCAATTGACCACTTAACATTTTTTAATGGGCTTCGAAATCATAAATTCAGATTTAAAACAAAACCCAAAAGGCCCAATAGTCACAAGCTAACGTAAAACCCTCGTTTGTTCATGTGTTAATATAAATACCTAACATTATCGTTCACCGTCATTTCGTTCGCCGCTGCAGGTAATGCAAACCCTAATTCCGAACACAAATTCACCATTATTGAGTTGAAATTAACTTCTGTTGTTGATTTGTTCTTCACAGAGAGACGATTTCGCTGTTGCAGGAGCTAAAATGGTGTCAGGAAAGAAGACGGTAATGCATACGCATCTTTATCTTTATATGTGAGTTTGTGTTTTTTGATTGTGGAGTTTGTTGATTTTGATGTGTGTTTTTTATGTTATTGCAGAAGAAGACTCATGAGAGCATCAACAACAGGCTGGCTCTTGTAATGAAGAGTGGAAAGTACACTCTTGGGTACAAGACCGTGCTTGAGTCTCTCAGGAGCTCAAAAGGTAATAGAAAACGGTTGATTTGGTATTTCTCTGTGTGAATTTGAGGTTTTGATGTGTTGATTGTGGATCGTGTTTGAAGTTTGTAATCAAGATGAATGTTGGTTGGTTTTGCATGAAAATTATAATACTCAGTTAACTTGTTTCATCAACATTGAACACTTGTAAGAAATGGAATGGAAACTCACCCGTTTAATGGTACCTTGGATTGCAGTGATGTAGAGGCAAAGGAGTTCATAAGTTTGATCTTATCTTATGTGTGTATATACTCACTTGATTCACCATCTGTTTAAATTTATAAATCTTGTTATTTCATAAATGGCAATCTCACACAATTGCTAAGCTTATTATTAGATCTATGCTAATGTCCATCATGGATTAGAACCCTGAACTTTTTTGCTACACACTATGATGTCTCTAGGTTACAAACGCGGGGTGAATTCTATTTTCTGTCTATTGTATACTGATTCTTTGTTCTTGCAACATAGTGTGAAAAAGATTCTGTTTTGATAGTCTTAATTATCCATTCTCAGACTGATGGAAGAACTGGTGTGCTTATGAAGTTTTTTTTTCGTGTGTAATTTAATATGGTTTTGGTTGTATGCAATCTGCAGGCAAGCTGATTATCATTTCTAACAATTGTCCTCCTTTGAGGAAGTCTGAAATTGAGTACTATGCTATGCTTGCCAAAGTTGGTGTTCATCATTACAATGGAAGTATGTTTCTTTGTTCATCCTTAACTCACTTTTTGGTTTGCTAGTCGGCTTATGAAGATCATGTTTTTTCATTATTTATTTATTTTTTTTGTTTCTTTCGTAAGCGTTCAATGGTGGATAAATACACCAACAGTGTCAAGAATTTTGAGCAGATACTTAAAGTGCATCTTACAAATGGACTATTTTTCTATGAAATATCAGTTTATGTTAATGAAAGAAAAATATATTGTTTCATGATAATATCTCTTATGGAGATAGGCTTTGTCAATAGCTGGTGCTAAAGTTTATTGATTCTCACTAGAACCTTGTTAATGATGGGTAACAATAATAGCTCTTTTGGTGATTACAAAATTTTGTTCCATTTTATGATTTATTCAAAACAAGCATATGAACTTTTTCAGATAATCAAAATCTGTACAGTTGTGAACTGAACTGGTCTTTTTGTTATTATTTGTGCGCAGACAATGTTGATCTTGGTACCGCATGTGGGAAGTATTTCCGCGTGTCTTGCCTTAGCATCATTGATGCAGGTATAAACATTCTTTCAGTAGTGATATTACTTTGTTTTTTTGTCATTAAACGTGAGTTTTGACATTATGAACTTGTTACCATAACAGGTGACTCTGATATCATCAAGTCTCTCCCTGGTGACAGTTGAATTACAAGATGAATGCAATAGGGTTCTAAGATATTTGATTACTCCATTGTTGAGTTTAAGTTTCTATTGTTATCTTAAACCTGAAGAATCTTTAGCAGACATCAATGCTTTGGCATTTTGAGGCTTTAGTAGTTGATACAGTTGTTTAATGAATGAAATTTTGGCAGTGGTCTTGTTATGTTTTACTTATTGAGGTTTCTTTTATTATTTCAGCAAACGATCATAGTTTTTTAATTTTTTTATGTTGACTTTTAGTACTTCTAAGATCATAGGTTTTTATGTGTATGCTGTTAAGTTGAGATTGAACTATGGTTTAAAAATAGCTCATTTACACAAAATATGACCTAAAACAAAGGCTTTCGATCTGATTTATATGTAAGCCTATACATTTAAAACGAATATAAGTAATGGCAAATGAGTAGATATAAATATTGGTTGGCACATGATTATGTAAGGTGTCATAGTGTAAGCTGACAGTATGTTCACTAAGTTTTAAATGCCTTGAAGATTATCAAACTTTTTAAGTTCAGTCATAAAGATAATTACATCATTTGCATCATTGACACTGCTTTTAAACGACAGTTTATGTTAAATCCACTGATCTAAATGATTTACGATTTTGACCTGTTGTTTGACTTTGATCACCACCCTTCGTTTTGACTTTGAACACAACCCGACATTTGAAGTTTTGACCCATAGTTTAACATCTTTCAACATTTTACTCTATCTTTGGTAATAGTTAAAAGTGAACCAATACCAACATAGTAAACATTGACTGTCATAATTTGTGAAGTGAAGTATTCTTAAGATGATAAAGTGTAAATTAGGATGTTCAATAATATTGTTACATCAATAAAGCTCATAGCCTTGCATTATGAATCAGTTGTTAAAATTTAAAGCAAGGTCCTTCAAACATAAGCAAATAACAATTTCTCTCAAGAAATTTACAGTTGAAAGTACCATTTTAGCCTTTTAGGCAGGATAATTTTATTATTTTCAAAAACACAAATGCAGTTTTTAAGCGAATTTACAAAGTTTACTCCTTGTGTTATCTCCATCTCTACACCAAACAAATGACGATATAAAATACTAAACATACAACAAACATCACCAAAATCACACAAACAATTACAAATTCTTAAAAACGAATATCATGGCACCCGAATTGATCACTTGATCCCAATGCACTTGAGCAGTCTTGTCCAAAAACCGACCGCCTCTTTTTGTTCAAGTACATTCACAGGGCCCGAAAACTTAGCCTTCTCACTAAGCTCTTCAAATGCATTCACAAGATTCTGAAGTCTTGCAACAAATTCAATCAACGAAGAAGTAAAAGTAGCAAGAGATAAAGCACTGGCACTTTCATAAGTTTTAACTTCTCGGACGTTTAAAATAGTGTCACCAAGAATTGATAATCTTGAAGGCCAATGTGTTTGTTGTTTCAACATATCTTCAGATGAACCCCAATGCACCATTGAAGGGTGGTTTGACAAAGTGGTGATGTGACGATCAAGGGCGTTTTTACCTGGAAGTGGTGGTTTTAGATTTGCTTCACTTAAAGAATTGATAACATTCGGTTTAATCTCTTCTTCTTTAAGTTCTTGAAGACGTTCAGCATCTTCAAAGTCTTTTGGATGTCTTCCAGGAGCCCATTTCTCGGAGTTGACCAAGTGGTATGACTTTTGGTCAATCATCATTTGTAACTCTTCTGCAGCCTCGTGCACTTTTTCAAGCAAGTCCACGTCAGGGTCTAGTTTTTCTAATTTCTCTACTTTGTTTCCTAGCTCACGTAATATTTTGGCGCCTTCGGTACCAACTTTTTGGATCTCATTTTTGAACATGTTTCTTAGTTCTGCTGGTGCCTATTGACATTGAAAAATAAAAAAAAATTATATGCATTTGCATGAATATCAAATAAAAATTCCACCAACATATTTCAACTTTCTGTCATTTTATGTAACATATATAAGTAATCTTCTACAAAAGGTAAAAGTGGTGTGGCACTCTGTCACACCATAAAAACTAGAGTCACGTCAGCAAAAACCGACTACAGAAGATTACTTATGCCCGATGAAACAAGAAAGTTGGAAATCCATAAGATAAAAACTAAAAAGGTACCTGTATTTCTGCAAGTATACAACCGTGCATTGCCATGACCATAAAAGCACAATGCCTAAGTGCACCACTAACTTTCACATAATTACTCCAAGGATAGTTTAACATCTTATAACGCCCATGTGGCGGTTCCCAAACAGCAAACCCCAACTGCAACATTGACATTAGGCTCGTTAGGTACTCATTAATAACATCTTCTAATTAACTCAAAACTGTTTATATACAGAAAATTGTCACTAAATAGTACCCAAGTTTCATGATTGTTCCACCTACATCACTCAAAACTTCTCTGAAGAGTCATAACCACTCAAGTTTCAATTTGTCTTAATGTTCTTCTGAAAAGTTGCGTGTGTTTACATGACATGCCAATTGTGTTATAGAATAGAGCGTGTTTTCAAGAAGTTTAACCACAAAGTTCGATTTTTTATCAATATTTTGGAATGTTTTGTCCTTCAAAAACTGACATGCAACCTATATCACCTGTTACATATGTTGAAATGACGTGCCAAATGTCTATGATAGCTTACAAGTCGTCCCAGTTGTAAAAAATTGATAATGTGGCATCTCGTCAACTATTTCACACAATGAGCATCCATGTTTTTAGTTTTATACAACCGGGACACCATGCTTATTCAATATTTAGAAGACTGGTTCGAACATTTAAACAAAATGAGACTTGGGTGGTTAAACGTCCTAAAAGAAGCTAGTATGAGTGATCAAGAAAGAAAACCGGTGAAGTTGATTACTATTTAGTGAGATGTGCCTGTATAATATCATATATTATAAAAAAAGGAAAACAAAAGCATACTAGAGCATCTTCTTGACTTGTTGACTGTACAGCGGATCTATAACCACTATAAAGAGGGTCATCAGCCGCTTGATATACAAGTATTTTTGAAGGTATCCTTTCATATCCAAAATGCTGAAGGTACTTATTAACACAACCTATATCAAGAAATAAGATTATTAAGAAAACTGTAACAAAATGCGAATATTCAGATACAGAAACATTTTCTTACCTTCTAAAGAAGTAGCAACGCCCCTAAAATTCTTGACAACCAATTTATGGAGATCTTCACCAGCCCAAATCGGATAAACAAATATATTTACAACTAAACACACACCAGCACCAACTGCAATCAACAACAATCGAGAGACTGCTGTTTCAACAAAATGTGAAGTACCCGATACAAGTACTATACAAAAGGTCAACATAAAGACCCTGAACCCGTATTCATACGCCTTCATTGATGGGTATAATTTCACATAACTTGAAATCGAACCTGCAACAAAATCCCAATTTTCAGCATAGAATAATAAAACCATGTTTGGATGATCAACAAAACCAAATGCAAAGACAGTGTTTGGATGTGATTTTAAAGTTAAAACTGAAAAACTTGCAAATCATTTGCTGTTTACAAAATTCTGATCATTTAAAGATTCACATGTAAACTAATCAATTGATCCCAACATAATCAGATGATCAAAATCGATTTCAGTACACCCAAATACTTGACTGATTACCAGCAACATAAAGCTGATTACTTTCAAAACACGACAACAGATAGCTTATTACAAAAGAGGTACTAATGTTCACCTGCCATAAAGATGCTGACGACGATTACAACCTCTTGCCACTGGCCAGCCCATAAGGATAATTGAGCAATCCCCAATGCAAGAATGCCAGCAGAAAACGTCCCCAAAGCGCGATTAAAACCTTTGCTAAGTGTTGCCCCTAAACAGATTCAACATCAAGATCAAGATCAAACTTAAAACTCAAATTCAATGACAATAAATCCATCATGATACATAAAGCCCAATACTTCTTTCTAATTCAAGTAATCCCCCAATTCAAAAGTTCAAGTCACCATATATAAAGCCCAATACGATAACAGAACACAAAGCACACAAATTAACTTCCAATTCGATAACAACAGCGATCAAACAGAACATACCAACGCTGAATTCGAAAACAACGATGACAGTAAGTATACCCCAGATGGAATACTGACTCATATAACTCAAGGGTTCTTTAAAGAATATCAACACAGACACAATCGCAAGTGCCAACCCTGATTTAGCAGCAAACACAAACTGTCGAGGATCAGACCGACCCATTTCAAAGACATTAACAAGAAACAACCGAACATGGGTCCACAATTTCTTGAATCGATCAAGAACCAAAGCATCTTCGTTGCTGGTGACGCTGTAAGATTCAGGGAAAAACCCTGATTCAGAATACCCTTTTCGAGGTAAGAGTCTTTCTTTGCTTCTGTCAGCGAAATTGCGCGTCATTGATCCAAGATTGGTGGCCATTGGATTGAAGAATGATGAAGATTGAAAGATGGTGTGGGGATTTGAAGGGGATAGTGATGGAAAGGGAGTAGTGGGGGAGCATGATTTGAATGGAGGAAGACAAATGGATGAGTATCTCTGACTTTCAGATCTCTGATCCAAACCACTCAAGGACTCATGTGAGGTGGATTCACCTTAATCTTGTGGTATCATTTGTTTTAACACCCATTACTAATCACTGTTTTCGCGACCGGACAGTCCGACCGGTTCGACCGGGGATCGGTCCGGTGGCCGGTCCGACTCGCTTCGATTCGTTTTTTAGGGGTCGAACGATCGGTTCAACCGAGGATCGGTCCGGTGGCCGGTCCGACTCGCTTCGATTCGTTTTTTAGGGGTCGAACGATCGGTTCTTCCCGAACCGGTGGTCGGACCGGGAAATTGGACCTATTCGGACCAGTTTTTTATTTTTATTATTATTTTTATTATTTTAATGGGTAAAAACATGATGTTAAACCATAAATTAGTGTGTTTGATATACAAATATAGTTATATTTTATATATAACTATAAAATATATATATAAATCATATGTAAATTACTTATATTTAACTACATATATAAATATAACTAAAATATAGTTAAATCCGGTTCAACCGGTCCGACCACCAAACCAGTAATAAATTTATGAATTTATGTATTATACAAATCATTAATGAATTTATGTCTTTTTTTATTACATCTAATATAATTTAAATTAAATTACACGAATCATCCTTGAACTTTACTTAAATTTTATTTTTCATTTCTAGGATTGAAAAGTTATAGGTTTAGATGTAAGTTTTGAAAAAATATTGCATTTTGTGTCCCTTTATCTAACGGTCGTTAGTCTTTTACGTTAAAATTTATAAAAATGACAATTGTAACCCTAAACCGTAATAATAATAATAATAATAATAACAAGAAGCCAACACCTCACCCATAGCCCATTTGGGGTCTTCCCTTCCCACCACCGGCGACCTTGTCCACTGTCGCACCTTGCCGACATCACCGCCACAGCTTGCCAACACCGTTGTCGCACCTTCACAACACCATCGTCCAATCTTACTACCACCATCATCCTTATCAATACTGACGCATTTGTTAGAGCAAACCACCTATAGAGCACCTCGATGGTGGTTGGATACTCTGGTGGCGTTTTGGCATAAATAAGGGAATGGTGGTGGGACGTTTTTGGCTGCGAGAAATGACCGAAGGTTTTTGATTTGGAAGAGGTCGACTATAGCGAAAAGGGTGGCATTGTTGAAAGTTTGTAGTCAGAGTTGTAGGTTGGTGGTGTTTATTGGAACCTTGTGTAGTAGATTCAACGGAGAAGATAGAAGAAGTAAGTAACTTAATACTAGGAAGAAGAAGAGGGTGGGAGTATGGGGTGTGGTGGCCACAAGTTAGATTAATAATATTTTTTAAAAGCTTTGAGGGTGATATAGTCATTTAACACTCTAATAACGAAACTTTTTAACAGTCATTAGACCTAGGGACAAAGTTCAATGTTTTTTGAAACCTAAGATTAGCTACAAATGGAATTATATTTTAATAAAATTAAGTATTATTAAAAAAATTAATAAAATATTAATTATTGCTAGAAAGAAACTATCTTTATTATTATAGTATTAAATTAAATGGAAGTTGTTGAATTAAATTAAATGAGAGTTGTGAAAAACTTTTTTAATTCATGATTTTTACCAAAATTATAAATTATTATGATGGTGACACATAGATAATCATAAGTAAAGTCTAGGTGGAGATTAGTAAATATGCTAAAAAATTGTCACGTGGCTAATAGTTATTTTATTTTATTAGAGTAGATGTAAATTATTAATAGATTATTTAATAATATGAGATTATTTAATTCATTAGGTTAAATATTATCTTATTTATTATTTTTTAAATTCACGCTAAAGTTTAAATTTGTTATGTATTTTTTATAACTAAATGATTTTTAAATTAAATATTATTTTATTTAATTACTTAATTATATAATTACTTTTCACAATAATAATAATAATAATAACCATAATTGTTGGATCAAGAAGAAAACTAATGCAACCAAAACTATGTCACTTAAGTTATTTTGGTGCTGCATGCAAAGGCTTCCGAAGCTTAACATGGAACTTCCGAAGGTTGTAGAGTTCTTCCGAAGACAAAGAGAAAGATCAACTTCCGAAGACAGAACTCTACTTCCGAAGACAAGTGCATACTTCCGAAGTTCAAG
>BJCM01183673.1:0-13086 GCA_018326385.1 Flaveria bidentis
TATATATAAAAATGATATATTTAGTGATAATGGTGATGAAATTTGTAAAAGTTTTAGGCTTAGCACACGTTCACGAAGAAAGCACAAGCACAAGGATAATAAAGCAAGTATGATCTCCACACTAGGAGTTCATGAAGAAGAGGAAGAACGATCAAGGAAAAGTTAACGGATAATCACGTTGATTGACGGACCTTAAGGTGACGGATGTCACATACTGGTTCTGGTTATTTACAAAATCTTTATTACTAATTATACTATATATTAAAAACCAATGTCGGTGCTACAATAACCTTTTTGGAATTTATGATTTTGGCAACTTTGTGTTTGGAGTGTGAAATACTAATGTGTCTATGCCTCTTGTACAACTCCAGTCTCTACTCTCCTCTTTACCACTGATGCCTCCTTAGCTCCAGTGTAGCTCCAAAACCCTATACATGTTCTAGCAAGATTGTCGTCGTCGACCACTGTTAGGATGTTCCATGTTGTTTTCCGATCTAGTGCTGGTTGTCTCTTGTGGTGTTTGTGGTGATGTGTTATGGCCGATCTTAGCCGCCATAGGTATGATTTGTTGTAGCTGGCCGTCTATTAGTTGGTGGTGATATGTTGAAGCCGATTTCGTGTAGGTGGCGCGATTTGACCGTGGAGAGGCCGTGACTATGGCGGTGGTCTTTTCTCCCCTTTGTTTCCTTTGAGTTTTCGCTTTGTAGTTATTGGTTGTTTCTTACTTGGTGGTGGTGTGGTGATTTGTTGTCATCGATTGTCACCGCTTCAGGTCCGATTTCGTGCTCTGGTTTGGTGTAGGTATCCGACGATGAGGCTGTGGCCACGCAGTCATGGTGACGGTAGTGGTGGCTTTACGTAAGCCGAGCTGGCTGTCCCAGACCACAACCTTTTGCCCTCGCCGGTGATATTTGACTTTGGTTTTCTTTGATTATGACAGTAGGTGGTGCTATCGCCTATCAGTATTACATCATCGCTACCGTCACAACTTGTACTTGATCAACGAGGGTATGTACAATTCTTTCTATTTGAAACATCCTAGAAGGTCAGATTTGATTCTATTCCAGGTTCGTCATTTTTACATCTATATTTTGAAGTTGGTATATTTCTTGGTTATATTTTGAAGTTGTTATATTTCTTGGTTGTTAGGGCTTATCCTCAGTGACTAAGTTTTCAAAAGTCTTAGGCTCTTAGTTATGCTTTTTCATTTCACTGCTGATTTTGTGAATCAAAATTCATGTGAATCAAATTTCATGTGAATCAAATTTCATGTTCATCATTATTTGATATTCCTAAGAAAATAGTTGTAACCGTAAGGACTATTCTAAGATATGCTTGATTTTAATTGTGAATACTTCTTTTTGTTAAGTTGGTAAACATTCCGTTCAAATCTTTGGATTGTGTGGTATACGTGTAATGTCACCTTTTTCTAATATTTTTTTTTCCTTTTATTAAATGGCAAATGAAAATAACAGGGATTTGTTCCCTCCCATGGTTCTGGTTCAACGGGCACAAATGGAAACCAATTGTGCCAGCCATTGTGGTTTACCGGTACAAAAGAAATCCGATTGGTTCTCCAACTTCAAACTATAAAATAAGTTAGAGTTGGATTTTAGAAATTGTTGATAGTACATAGTTATATTGGCAGATTAGTTGCTATTGATGTAATCAGTTTGTTCTATGAGATCTGTAATTTATTTATACATGTCAAAAGTTTTATTCATATATAACATTGTGTTATTATAACTAAATAATAATGTGTTTTGATATTTAAAAGGGATCTTAACCGCCTTAGTTAGAATTAGGTTTTTCCGCCCCGCCGCGAAGAACGAGTTTAAAATCCTAGTTAATTTTTAAAATGCAAATTATTATTACTATTATTAATTTTTCCTACTTTGCTTTCTTTATCCGATAAATGAATTTGTTTTTGTTTCTTTTCTCTAATTTTTTATTTTTCAATTTCTAATTATATATATATAATTTTATTTTTTAAAACTGTATATACAAACCAGTTTATAGCCTAGTTTGTAATGTAATATAACAATACAATATCCAGGGTACCACGACAACTCTCCATTCTCCAAGATCGAAAGAAAACTTCACTCACTCATACCGTCTCTCAAGATCCAATCTTTCCACCTGCTAAACAGAATTCTTCATCAAAACCCTAATCAAATTCCCAATCTTCCATGGCAAATGCTTGGAAGAAAGACCGATCCATCAAAATCACAACCCCCAAAACCCTCTTCCTCCTCTTCACCACCTCCATCACACTTCTCACCTTCTTATACCTCTGCTCTCACACCATCACTTCATCAAATGCTAACCTTAATTTCAAAACCCTAGTAAACCTCCCCAATTCACTAATCCAACCATTCGATTGCTACAACTCACCTCAATCCCACCCAGTTATCGCAAATCTAGTCGAGGGTGTCAAATACCCATTCATCTACTCTCTATCCGATTTCGGAACCCTACCCGATAAGCCCCATAAGAACATCGTTCGGATCCTGAAGGGAAAGCTGTTCAGGCGACCCGATATCTCTGCTACGGTTCAGGAGCTTTTGGAGAAGATGAAGGGTGATGGTAAAATGGGAGTTTTTGTTGATGTTGGGGCGAATGTGGGGATGGCGACATTTGCTGCTGCGGTGATGGGGTTTAGGGTTTATGCCTTTGAACCGGTGTTTGAGAATTTGCAGAGTATTTGTAATGGGATTTATTTCAATCGGGTTGGTGATTTGGTTCATGTTTTTGAAGCTGCTACTTCTGATCGTGTTGGGAACATTACATTTCACAAGGTATGATCTTGATTATCGAATGACTGTTGATTTCGATGGAAGGAAGTAAATTGCTGGATGGTTTTGTGTGGTTTAACTAATCGGTGTGATCTTTATTTACTTTTATTAATGTTGTATTAAGGTTGATTGGGCTGTTTGGATTTTTTACAGTTGGTTGGAAGGCTAGACAACAGTGCGGTTTCAGCCGCTGGTGCGAAGATGGCTTTTAAGTCTAATAAAGAAGTTGAACTCCAAGTAAGATCAGTTCCACTGGATCAAGTGATTTCGGAGAAAGAACGTGTGTTGCTAATGAAAATAGATGTTCAGGGTTGGGAGTATCATGTATTAAAAGGTGCAAAGAAGTTGTTGTCAAGAAAGAAAGGTGAAGCTCCATATTTGATCTATGAGGAAGATGAAAGACTGTTACAAGCTAGCAATAGTGGTTCAAAAGAAATTAGGAGGTACCTTCATGGGCTTGGGTATACACATTGTGTTCAACAAGGTACTGATGCTCATTGCACAAAATAAAGTTTAGTTGCAGGGTCATGTAGGATTACAATTCATCAATTCTTTTTGCCTGCCAAAAATCCAAATATATCCTGTGATAAATTTGATTCAAATGATTCGTTGGTGTTTTGGTTTATTGTTTAGTCATAGCAATTGATTGTAGGATGATCTGTGTATGGATTCGAGTGTTGTATTTGTTTGTAGAGAATTTAAAAGTGCAGCAGATATTTATACAGATGAATACATTTTTGATTCATTGATTTGCTTCTTTGTTTTGGACATTTGCTTCAGTTTTCAGCAATGGCATAATCACTGTTTTAGGTTTTTACTTTATATTCTATTCAGGGCAAGTCTGACTTTCGTAAGTCAAAGTCATTTAAGAGTCAGATTCTACAGAAAACATGATGTAAGTATCAAAAATTAATTGATACGAATGCTGTCGGTTTATGTAGCAAGTTTGTGATGCAGGGAAGGAAATTTGTGATGCATTCAATTAACAAAACAATCATTTTTTGGTATTTAGCTGGCAGTGGTGAGGGAGTGAGAAATTTCAGTTCTCTTGGTTGATTTTTGTCACTGTTCCGGAAGAAATGTTTCTATCCTTTCAGGGAATTTATGAGAACTCGTTCTAATTCCCACTCTTCTCCAACTAAACATAATATGATTTGAATTCATATTCTGTTTCTATGAACCAAGCAGCAACTAGAGCTTTTGTTTTCGGTCCTTCGAGTGATTCTCATAAAGGTTTTGCAGGCTAGTGACGGCACACAAAGTGGTACCAAGCCAAATAGCATAGTTTGTGCTGATTATGATGGAAATAGTAAGCTTGTTTGATCTTTGAGAGTTAGACTTGACCAGTCAAACTTCTATTGCTCCACAAGTCAAACCGGCATCTTTCTTCATATACGTCCATGACTGTAACTGTACAGATTTTGGATATATGTTTTGGGATACTCATTTCCATAATCAGGTACATACAATGCACTCATTGTGAGATTAAAGGAGTCAATTCTAAAGATCATTTCAGTGGAGAATTCATTTCAAGGCTGGTTGCTTGTGTTGGTTCTGCAGGTATGCATCAAACCAATTGTGAACATAAATGACTAAATGCAAGAGCAATTTTGTCGTATCAAGTTAAACTCCATGCATTAGGAGTTTTACCTGTTCTGGATTTAGTGAACACACCCCAATTCATGCTGTATTCTTGTAGATCATGTAATTATGTTTAAAGAATTCCTTCTTTTTCTCAAATTTACTTTCCAAACTACAATCTTTTGATTTGAAAAAAAGAGATACAAGAAAAACAATAATTCTTCTAAGTCTTAATTACATTTATGCAGGGGTAATAGGGAGATCCTCCGTGTTGCTGCAATCGAGTTGGCTTAAGGGATGGGTTCATGAGCGCCTTCGATGATTAAACAAAGTATCTTCTTGTTTATCTTATAGAGATTCAAGAAACATCATCTTTTGTTCTATGCGCTTGATCTGAATCATTGAATCAGCCCACGGGTAACAGTTTCTGGCCAAACTTTACATTTATGTTTGTTCAAAAATTTCTGGTTCTTACAAGTTAAAAGAGTACACTTTTGGTAGTTATGTTATTCAAAGCTTTATTCAAGAAACAAATTATGTACAAAGACGTAGTATATGTTTATACAATGGAAGATCATTAAAAGCAACAATATTTAAGCTTCTTTCATGATCATGCCAAGATCAAATGAAGAATATCAGCGTTGAACTTGAATGATTTCTCAGTTTCTTGAAGACAATGGTTTTTCTCTTCTCTTGTCCAGTTCTGATTAAAGCATAACAAAAGCATTAGATCATATCAGAACCACACTTTTGACTTTAGACGTCAAACTTTGTACTTTTCGGATTCGAAATCATCATCAGTTCCTTCACGAATTTAAAATCTACGACTTCCAGTTTGAAAGAATTGGTGTGAAATTCATTCTAGCAAATCAAACTTGAACAAAAGTAGAATCTGTTATATCAAAATTAAGAGTCATCAGTGTGACTTTGAAATTACCTCAGCAACTCTGTTCAACTTCTCCCTCACATTTTGCAACAGTTGAGAGAGATCACCATCCCATCTGTAGAACTCCAATTCCTTACCATTCAAGATCTTTGCAGCCACCTACATCAAATTAATATAAAAAAAAGTCTAAATCTTGATTTAAAACTACAATTTAAATTTATTAACCATCACTAACTGAAATCCAACCTTTTTCCCAATCATCCTACCGCCTGCAGTGTGTGCAAAGTATGTATTATAGAAGTGACAAATAAAAGCTTGTGGGTCTTTCTTTGACAGTTCTTCCACATAAACCGCATAGTTGCGACCAGGCGCTAAAGGTTCAGGAATCACATGACCCTGTTCTTTGAACCAGTTCAAATCTTTTGCCAAATTTCCCGCTCTTTCCAGCCCCGTGTTCCTAAATTCAGCATCTACATGCCCGCAGTTAATAAAAAGAACCAAAATCTTAATAAAATTCTAATGATCTTCATGATTAAATGAATAAACATGTTTATTAACAAATAAAAAATCAGCTTTTTTAGTAAATTTTATGAAAACAGAAACTCACATTCAGGGAAATCAGCCCTATCAAGAATCTTGTCAAGAGTATCATACACCAGTTTACTATCCACCAAGAACTTTAAATAACCATCAGTGGTGGGTTCCCACTTGGGCCATGGTTTACCTTGAGTTTCTTTTTCACCTTCTTTAGATTGATCTTTACTATGCAATTTCATAGCCACTGATCTCATCTCATCCACAAATCCACCAGTATACCTCTTGTTAGACCTCTCCGGGGCCACCGCCACCGCTGTCGCCGCAGTTGTCACCACCATCGTCTTGAATTTTCTTTGATATTTGGAATTTAGAGTTTAAAGGTTAAATTTGATCTGGGTTTGCTTTAAAACGAATTATTGTTAAGAAGTTGCAGGTTTTGAAGTAATCATGGAAGCAAACGATTGAGTGCAAAATAGGATTATTTACAAATGACGACATATAGATAAACCACTTTATTATTAATTAAACAATTGAAAAATGGGAGTGGGTGGTATGTTATTTTAAAGATAAGAACTTTCAGAATAAAATTTTAAATTGCGCAAAAAACAATTATGGGGTCTTGAAGAATTATGAATAAATAAAGTATTGAAGGATGGGGATCCACAACCGTGTTTTCATGATTTTAAATTGTGCAGAAAACAAATAAGGGTTCTTCAAGAATATATTGAAAATGTAAAGTATATGAATAATATGTATGGGGTTTGATGATTTATCAGAAGCTCGTTATTTCTTGTCAGACATTGGGTTGGGCACTATTGTGGCTTTGTGCTATAAGATATAATAGTAAATTACCTTTAATTGATTTTGGTTTTATGGTTATAATTATTTTCATCCAATAATTTTAAAACGTTTAATTTAATCATTATGGTTTAAGATTTATCACACTTAATATATATATATTTTCATCCATTATTTAAGCTTCTTTCATGATCATGCCAAGATCAAATGAAGAATATCAGCGTTGAACTTGAATGATTTCTCAGTTTGTGCGCGCTTGCGAATGATTTCTCAGTTTGTGCGCGCTTGCGTGTGCGTGTGCGTGTGTGTATGTATATATACAAAAAAAAAACTTGAATATGAGACCACAAAATGGAATGTTTTTATTTTTATTTCATCACTGACAACCGGAATAAAAGAAAAAAAAATATATGTATATATATGTATAATATATATATATGTATATGTATATGTATATATATATGTATGGACAAGATCTTTTCAAAACTCTTAAAGATCGTAAAAACTGCAAGAACTAATATGAGCCATTGATCTATATAAATGTTATATCTATTTATATCTATAGAAAAGGGTAATAATGAAATTTTCATTTAATCTAATTTTGAGACTACCTAACTTTCCTCCTCTTGATTACGAAATTGATTTCCTTTCATCTTTTATTTCAATTTCCAGTTTTATCTTCATCTTCATGCCTCTCATCAATAGGTGAAGAAGAAACTTGATTCAATTAAACAGCAATAATGTCTTCTTCCTATATGATCAGAAGCAACAAAGGACCCTTGTTTTATTCTCCGGAAGGTTAGAAATTAATCATATTGTAATAATTATTCAAGTTTTGTTTTTTAGAATCTTCAATATCACAGTAGTGGGTTCCCAAATCTTTTTCATTTCATGCAAATAGTTCATTAGTTTATTTTCTTTGTTTCATTTAAATCGTTCTTAGTTAAAAATTAAGTTTTTAGTTTCATTATTTTGAAGCTTCGATATTACAGTAGTGATTTCATATTTCTTTTTCATTTCATGCACTAGTTTGTTAGTTGCTTTTCTTTGTTTCATTAAGTTGTTATTAGTTAAAAATTATTTTATTTATATTTAGCAACAGTTTGAAAACACTAATGATTATCTCTTGGCCAAAGAAGGTTTGACTTGGCTTTACGAAAATTAGAGACTTCGCGAAACTTACTTATGAGTCGAACAAGTTGGAATGTGATTTGGTTATAAGAACCAATAAGAAAAAAAAATCAGTTTTGGAAACCTGAGTTTGTAAGACTTTGATAACTTCGGTCACATTTGTTGATTCCAATGGAAACATCAATTTTACGTATATGTAAACGAAACAACTCAAGACATGTAATTATTATACATATATGTATATATAAATATTCGATTAACACATATGTAAAACATCAAGTTTACACATTATGTGTATGTAAATAGACGATGTGTTTAAGGATTTGTATATGTAAATAAATGTAAATTGTTAAATTTACATACATGTAAATAGTTATTAGTTCTAAAAATATATGCACATTATAAAAATTGACGTAGGAATAGAATGAAAATAAAACACAAATTTACACATATGTAAAAATGTAACACCCGGTTGGGTTACTTTTAGTCAAAGTAAAGAAGAAGAAAGTGAGGGAAAAGAAAAAAAAATAAAGCCCAAGTTGAGGGACCAATTTTGTCAAAAAGAACAAAACTTTGGAAGGGTGGGTGTAAAAGGGCATGGCTGCCCACACCACTCTTCCATACACCCATTCAATCGGTTTTGAGAGAGAGAAAAGGGAGAAAGGGCTGAATGCTTCGGTTTTCTTGGAAATCAAGTGCAAAAGTCGAAGTCAAGCGGGTTTGTGGGAAGCTATGCCCGAAGAGGCTATTAAGGTGAGTTCTAGGACCCCTCTCTTACACGTTTCTGACTGATTTTGGGGCTGGAACGCATATGAAACCATTTTTGATGAGTTGGGTGTGTACCCATATGTATGTGTGTGCGCAATCGGGTGGAGTTTGTGTTTGGGTATGTGATGTTTGATAGATGTCGTGAATGTGTTTCTAAGGCTTAGGGATGTATGGTTTAAGCTTAGAACAAGTTAGAGAGGGTTTGGGGACTGAAATCTGCAGTTCAGTTTCGAAGGATACTGCATTCTGTACCCGGTTAGGGCTCATGCGACTGGGAGTTCCCTCATGCGACTGGAGGTCATACGACCAAGAAGCATGCGACTGAAGGCCATACGGCCAAAAGGTATGCAACTAGAGGTCATACGCCTGAAAGGCATGCGATTGAAGGTTATGCGACCGCAGGCCATTCGGCTGAAAGGTCATGCGACCGAAGGCCATATGACCGAAGGCCATATGACTGAAAGACATGCGACTGAAGGTCACACGACTGGAAGTCATGCGACTGAGGGTCCATACGCCCCATAGTGTTCATGAGTTTGGAAGCCCTCCATACGCCTAAGTGTTCATTCGTCCCATGATGTCCATACGCCTAAGTGTTCATTCGTCCCATGATGTCCATACGCCTAAGTGTTCATTCGTCCCATGATGTCCATGCGCCTGGAAGGCCATGCCACTGTATAGTGCCCATACGCCCAAATAGGGCTCATGCCTTCAAAAGGACTTGGTTTATTTTCTGATTTCGGGGGAAAAGTGTTATGTAGGATTTGACTTGGGAGGTTCCCGGGGGCTAAGTAAGTTGACTTTTGGGAGTCATAGATGATGTGATAGGCACGTATGATGTAGCATGTATGATGTATGTTCTGTATGTATGATAGTACCTTGTATGGTGATGTTTTGTTTGTTTATGTTGATGTTCCTTATTATGTATGATTGTCTTCCTGTGCCTTTACGTTGTATGTTAATGAATGGAATGAAAAGTATTACGTAATGTAAAATGGAAGATAATAAAAAGAGGAACGTAATGAAAGAATGCATGCATTAATGAATGAATGAAAGTAAGAAAGGCTTGCAAGCAAATGTATGGAGGTTCACACCCAATGAAGGGTGTTAGCTCAACCGTGTGTGGCATAGCTACCCGGAAGGATGCACACTGGGGCCTAATCCGTGCGATTAAGCAAACGTACGGAGGTTCACACCCAATGAAGGGTGTTAGCTCAACTGTGTGCGGGTTAACTACCCCGGAAGGATGCACACTAGGTTCAATCCTTGTGATTGACCATATGTATGGGATCCTCGCCACTTACCCAAGGTACTGGAATCAACTTCGTGCACAATGTTCGGGGTTTATGAAAGACCTCAGGCCCAGTACCCGCTTTATGCATAACGGTGGGGTGAAGCACATGGCATTGGTTCGAATGAAAGTAAAGATTTAATGACGAATGTACAAAATGAACAAACGAATAATGAGGATAATAATGATATTATCTATGTGTATGTATAGTGCATGATCACGTACGATTGTAAAAAACGGTTTTAAATGAAAGATAAAGTATTATTATTATAAAACTAGAACTCACTCAGCAACGCTGACTTTTATGTGTTTCAAGTTGGCATGTAAAGGTTGCTGAGGATGGCACGGGGTGGCTACTTGGCTCTTTTGGATGACATCCATTTTTATAATGCTTTTGTGATGTAATGCAACAAGTATTTTGTAATTCGGTAATGATGTATTATTTTGCAAAAGCTTTTATAATGAAATGGAACGCTTGTTTAAATGTTTCTGCTGTAATATTATATCTAAGTTAATGTAAATATCTGTTTTATGTGCGATGAATGGCCAGCTGTAAGCGTCCTAGGAACGGGGCCTTACAAAAAAATATAAAAGTTGCCCATTTCGTAACACCCGATTATTTTTTTAGAGTAAAAAAGAAGAAGAATAAAGTGAAGAAAAAGAAAGAAAAGATATGTTACCCAAGTTAAGGGGTAAAAAGTGTCAAAAAGAATAAAAGGTTTGAAAAGTGGGCATGACCGCCTACTCTCTTCTTACAACCCCAAATCACCGGATTTTTAGAAAGATAAAGTGCAGATTCAGATTCTTTAAAGAACAAGAGTTGAAAAGTCGAATTCAAGGTAAGAAATTCATGGTTTTTAAGCGTTCTTATCAGGCCTTGCCTTGGTTGTATGCTTATGTGTGTTGTGTGTGTTAGGTTGTATGTTATTAGTGGGTTTCTAGGTGGTTGAACTCAATTGCAAATGAGCTTGGAAGAAGCCATAATCAAAAGCTGCAAAGATGAGTTCTATAACCCCTCTTTTACATGTTTTAACTGATTTTGGGGCTGGAATTGCATGTATGAACTTTTTATAAAAACAGGGTTTCATACTCGTATGTATGAATGTGTGTATGTTGTGGGTATGGTGTGATTTTGGTCTATGTTCATGTTTGATGATGTTATGGTTGTGTTTCTAAGGCTTAGAATGTATGATTAAAGCTTAGAACATGATAGATGGTGTTTGGGGACCGAATTATGATGATAAGTATGCCCTAGGCTGGTCATGCGCCCCAACAGTAGTTCATATGCCTAAGTTTAGAAAAAACTGCTTAAGTGTTGACAAATGCGGATCAGCATTGACAAATGCGGATGAGCATTGACAAATGCAGATGAGAAAGTCAATGCGGATGAGAAAGTCAATGCGGATGAGAAATTCAATGCGGATGAGAAAGTCAATACGGATGTGTAAAGTCAATGCAGATGAACAAATGCGGATGAGTAAAAGAAATGCGGATGAGGAAGTTCATGCGACTGAACAAATGCGGATGAACAAAGTTAATGCGGATGAGTAAAAGAAATGCGGATAAGTAAGTTCATGCGACTGAACAAATGCGGATGAACAAAGTTAATGCGGATGAACAAATGCGGATGAGTAAAGTCAATGCGGATGAGTAAAAGAAATGCGGATGAACAAAAAGAAATGCGGATGGACACTTAGAATATTTTCTGACTTTTTGGGGAAAAAGTGAAACGTAGGCTTCGACTTGGGAGGTTCCCGGGGGCTATGTAAGTTGAGTTTTTTCAGGTCATAGAGGTTATGATGGGCATGTTATTATGTATGATTGATGCTTATGCATTATGGTATGTATGATGTATGTTATGTATGTATGATGCCCTGTATGATGATGTTGACTGTGTATGTTGATGTTCCTTATTATGTATGATTATTTTCCCATTGCTTTACGCTTAATGTTAATGAATGGAATGAAAGTATTATGTAACGTAAAGTGGAAGATAATGAAAAGAGGAACATGATGAAAGAATGCATGCATTAATGAATGAAGGAAAGTAAAGTAAGTCTTTCAAGCCTTGTTTGTGGAAACACGCCCAATGAAGGGTGTTAGTTCAACGGTGTGTGGGTTAGCTACCTTAGAAGGATGCACACCGGGGTCTTTCTTTGTGACTGACCATTTGTATAGAACCTTTGTCGCTTACCCTAGATACTGTGGCTAGGCTGTTGTGCGCCATGACGGGGGGTCTATGATAGACCTCGGTCCAGTATTAGCTTTATGCATGATGGTGGGTATAGCACATGACAATGGTACTGTGGCCAGGCTACTGTGCGCCATGACGGGGGGTCTATGATAGACCCCGGCCCAATACTAGCTTTATGCATGACGGTAGGGTAAACTTCATGGATTTTGATGGAATGAAACGAAGTAATGATGAACGTATGAATGAAAGTAAGAAAGCATGAATGAATGGAAGTTAATGAATGAATGATGAAGATAATAATGATATTATCTATGTGTATGTATTATGCATGATCACGTACGATTGTAAAGGACGGTTTTTAAATGAAAGATAAAGTATGTTTTATTTTAAAACTAGAACTCACTTAGTAACGCTGACTTTTTATGCATTTTCTAGTTGACAGGTAAGGTTGCTGAGGATGGCACGTGGCGGTTACTTGGCTCTTTTGGATGATATTCTTTTGTATAATGTTTTTGCATTGTAATGCGAACGAACGATGTTTCAAAATGAATGATTGTATTAATTTGCAAAAGCATTTATAATGAAATGAAAAGTTATTTTAATGTTCCGCTGCGATGTTTTATGAAAGTTAAATGTAATTATATGTTTTATGAGCGATGATTGGCCAGCTGTAAAGCTCTCGGGAACGAGGCCTTACAAGTTGGTATCAGAGCCAAAGTTTAAGTGAAACAGGTAAATTTTCAAAATAAACCTTAACTTAAACTGAAAATGGGACGGAAAGGGAATTGATGCCAGTCCGAGTAGCTACGTGCCATCAGGTATTTTCATAATGATAACTGGTATTACGTGTGCATGTTATGTGGTCTATGTGCTGCTTGTAGATTTAGATACTGATGTAGTCAGGATAGGTAATGCTTGGGGTATGAAGAGTAAAGTAAGTGGCTAATCACAACTGGCCACTATAATTAGGGACTTACTATACTTGACATAAACTGAGTTGTTCCCTTGAATGACCGTGTTGGTGTTTGAATCTTTTAGTGTGTGTGTTTGAGGATGGCCGGTGGTAGATCATCTAAAGCTTCACGTGGTGGAGGTCGTGGTGCTG
>BJCM01183682.1:0-10039 GCA_018326385.1 Flaveria bidentis
ATATGTATATATATATGTATATATATATATGTATATATGTATATACATATATACATATATATATATATATACATATATACATATATATATATATATATACATATGTATATATATATATGTATATATATATGTATATATATATATGAGGTCCTTTATTTCTAGTAGAGGCAGGATATGAGCCCTATATAAACATATGAATGTGTCAATTTGCATTTTGTTTATTTTTTAAATCCATAACTTTTGTTAACTAAAAGTAGAATGGATCAAATGGGTTGAATGACCTGGAACTTACCCAAAGTGTACCTTTCATTGCATACAAGCTACCTTTGAATGCATACAAACTACAACCTCATATTAATTTATTTAAAGGTTTATATGATGAATGTAATAATATTGTGTAGCAAAATAAAGGTTTATATGATGAATGTAATAATATTGTGTAGCTAAACACAATCAAAGCATTAGTTATTCATATTGTATCAAAAAAAGAACAGAAAGTGTTTGCGGGCTAACCTAATTCAGCCCTTTCTAAAGTGATTTGTTCCAACATAAACCTGTTTTGAATTGTTGATCCATACACCCATCTTGTCACCTTTATTTTTTTATATTATTGATTGCAACCTTCTTTAAATTATTGTAAAGCTATGGTGTCTACAATTGTATGAAGTGTTGATTAATTTATTTATCCATATAGGCAAGTGCTGGTCTAGATTATGAATCTTCATATGGTAAGGTCCGTCCAAATGATACACTTTTGAAGCTTCAGAGAACATCACCATATTACCAGAGGAATCGAGCACATATTTGTAGTTTTTACATCAGAGGTGAATGTACAAGAGGTGCTGAATGCCCGTACAGACATGAAATGCCTGTCACCGGAGAGCTATCACAGCAGAACATCAAAGATCGATACTATGGGTATGCAACTTGTAACTATATGTTTAATGCAAATACATTATCTGTGTTTATAATGATGGTTTTTGATTATTTTTGTTATGATTGCAGAATTAATGACCCGGTTGCATTGAAACTTTTAAACAAAGCTGGTGATATGCCTTCTTTGGAACCCCCTGATGATGAAAGTATCAGAACGTTGTATGTTGGAGGACTTGATGCAAGAATTTCTGAGCAGGATCTTAGAGACCAGTTTTACTCCCATGGTGAAATAGAGTCTATAAAGTTGGTGCCCCAAAAGGCTTGTGCATTTGTTACTTACACGACCAGAGAAGGGGCGGAGAAGGCAGCTGAAGAACTCTCGAATAAGCTCGTGATCAAGGGTCTTAGGTTAAAATTAATGTGGGGCCGACCTCAAGTGGCAAAAGTGGAGGGTGAAATGGGTTCACATGACGCTAGACAACAAGCAGTTGCTCATAGCGGTTTATTGCCTAGGGCGGTTATATCACACCAGCAGTACCAAATGGAACAGCCACCAGGGACCTCAACTGGTCAGGATCAGCAACTGCCACCACATATGCAATATTTTAACATTCCACCACCACCACCTTCACATGAAAGGACATTTTATCCGTCCATGGATCCTCAGAGGATGGGGGCGGTGATCCCACACCAGGAAGGTGGTGGTTCAGAGCAGCACCAAGAAGGTAATCCAGGTCCACAGTATGCTGCATACCCACCACCACCACCACCACCACCGCCACCTCAAGGTGGTGATCAATACTATCAACAGTATTATCCACCACCACCACCATACGGATACATGGCGCCGTCTCATGAACCATCATATCAACAATATGCTCAACCACCTTACCCCTCCACAGTGCCTCCAGCAGGACCCAGCGATGAGCAGGCACATAAGCAGTAGCGACGTTCCTTTTTTTGTTGCAATGGGCTGATTTTTTTTGTTGCAATGGGCTGATTTTTTTTGTTGCAATGGGCTGTCGTCATCGTTGATGTTACCGTTGAGGAAAGTGGATTCTTGAATATCCCCTCTCACAAGTTCCTGTTTTTTCTTTATTGGTAAAACAATTGATGTGACAAATGAGCAAAAAAGGATGCAACTTTGTTTATTATGCTTTAACGCTTTGGTTTTTTTCTACCTTTACTTTGTTTGTGTAAGGTGTTTTCTTTTGGTTATTAATTTTCCCTTCTGATGAATCACGTTTGTTGCACAAAACTTAGGAAGTGGTACGAGATCAAGATCGTGAAAATAGCAAGGTAAATAATATATGCATATATTGATATAATTTTTTTAAAAATGTATTGGTATGGTAATCTTTGGTACGGCAATCTAATGGCTTCGAATCGAAACAAATTAAGTGGTTTGGTAGTCTTTTAATGGTTAAAAAGTGAGGCTACCAAACAACCTTAAGACTAGGACGCGAAATTCCAACAAATCCGAGTTTGAGTTTAGCTTAAATCTGTCGTGTTAATTTCGGGTAAATCAATAAATAAACTGGTCATGCTTGTTACTTTGCCTGTCTAATTTTTTTTTTCGCAAATTATTTTCATTATTTTAACTTGTTGGGTATGTTGTACTTGAATTTAAAAGTTAAATGCTCGCTGTCATGTTATAAAGTTCAAAATTTCATTACCATATACATTACATTTCTAGTTTCAGTTGTAATTATAAAGTATTAGTGTATAAGAAATAAACAATTTGTTTTTCTTTTTCGAATTAAACGGATCATGGTCACGTTTGTCATGTAAATTCTGGGTTTGCATCAAACTATTGGATTCGGTCCACCTATGCGCAAACATAATTTGTCGTGTGAATTCTTGGTCTGCATAATATTATCTGGTTCGATCCACCTGTTTAACACCCGAACAAAGAATAATGCCCTCCGATTGGATAAAAACAATTTACCATGTTCCTATAATCCTATCCGACAATGCAACTTCCACTTCCTGAGAAGCATGTTGTAACACAGGAATCCAATACACATTCCCAAAAGAGTTGCAAACCCGTACTAAAACTATCATCTGAACTGTCGATAAAGAAGTCTAGGAAGCATGATACTGCCAAGAGGACAAGAATAACTGCAGTTAGTGAACTAGTGAAGACGCATAACTTTTACCAATGAAGATTGGTTTAAGAGCTTGGAAGCCGAAGAGGGTGCCTGTTGGGAGTTGTTTGGCTATCTTTGTTGCGCTTGCTAACATTTGGGAAAACGCTGCACTATGGTTTGGACATCGATGGTTCTATGGTGGAACCGTCATCGTTATGATGGTGGTGGATGGTCTAGCTTATGAAGAAATAAATGTTGTAAATGACAGTTGGAGGTTTATGCTTTATCTCATTTGTTTGAATTTGTTACACACATTGAATCATAATTCCCCCTTCACTACAAATCACGAACTACTGATACAAACAAATTAATTGAGTTGTAAGATTCTAAAACTTAATAAGAAGACAGGATCCTCAACTTTCATATCAAACATGAAAGTTCAATATAAATAACACTACCATGAACCCACAGTTAGTTGCTGTTGGTCATTAATGAGCTCTATTTCTTCATGAATGTTGCAATGGCAGCACCAATGGAGTTACTGCGAGAAGAACCACGTCGATGGTGAACCAATGAATGTGGTCTGCTCCATAAAGACTTGCCATTTCCAGGAAACAAAGACGCATATAGTTCCAAAACCATCGGGTTATTATAACGTTGGTGCAGCTTTTCATATAATTTGGCTTTCTCACTGGCGTCTAGTACCTCCTGCAATCATAACAATAACCGTCTCAGTATCTTCCACATAAACGTAAAATTATTCAATAACATAGTGGAGCCAATTCACCCATTTACTTACAGATTTTAGTTTGACTTGGGTAATAATTTATCTTAGCGGGCAAACGGGTCAAACATGTCTTGAGAAGCATATATATGGGTATAACCCCTTAAGTCACTTTTCTAAAACTAGATTAATACCTTAATCACCTTATGTTTCTGATGTTCAACTGTTGCATTCTCATCCTCATGCGGTTTTGTTTTTTCTTCATTATTTGAGTCATCCTTGTTGGCATCACCTGCTTCTGCCATCTGCACATCTTCGTTTTTCTCTGTCTCAGATATAACATCTTGCTGAGGTTGTTCAGCAACGTCAATCTCTTTATTTCCGTCTAATGATCTCTCTTTTTCTTCTTGTTGTTTACTTTCCAAAGTGCTTTGCATCTCCTTCTCCGGCTTCAATTTCTCCTCTGCATCTTCCATTTCAACATCTAAGTCTTGATTTTGTGAATTGTCTGTACTTGATGATGTATCATCACCAGTAGGACTACCAACCGTTGAAGTTCCCTAATACACATTTACAAAAATTAAAATTAATAGTAAATGTTAAACATAAATGATTTATGATTCTGAAACTAAAATAAACTTACCTCATGTTTGACCTCTTTGACCAGCCCATCACTAGTTTCTGTTTGATCATCAGCAGGATTCATAGTATGCTCACGCTCTTTCCTGCGTCTCATCATGATGCATATAGCACATAGACAATCGTCCTTGTGGCGCTTCACTCTAGCAAATAAATATATAAACAAGAACATTATATATTCTTTTGCTAATTCAAACCAAAATTAATCATCATTCATCATAAAATAAAAAGTACCCTTGACGCCTCCTTGACTTGTTTTTCGAATGCCCACCCTTGTTAGATGACTTTCCATGGCTGGATATATTGCCATCCTTCATGTCACCTGCAATGAAGACAATGCATAATAAATGGACAAGAAAAAAGTGTTTGCGGGTCAACACAACCCATTTCAACCCACCCATTTTGCATAGACATACATACTAACGACTGTTACCTTGCTGTTGTTCAATGTAAAGCCCTGCAGCAGACCAGTACTTTGAAAAATTCTTCTTCACTCGTTTCATGAGTTCAAGAATGTAATCACCTTTATTATTGTAATTGTAGCAATTCTCCCATATATACTGTACATCCTTGTACACATCCACTGAATTCATGTACTTAATACCATTTTCAAGGTTACTACAAATGGTCCCAAAATCCATAGGTGTTTTGATCACATCAAAATAGTCCTGCATCATGAAAGTATAATAAATTATAAATCCTAAGAATGCCAGTATTAAGTTTCAATCCTAAAAAAGAAGTCAAAATTACTGGTATTCCAAGAGCAACAGGGTTCACTGGAGCATTAAAAGGCTCTGCTGCATCCATTTTCATAATCTTCTTAATCACCTTGCAACAGAACATAATGATACAACCATGAATCTTGGAAACAAATAAATAAACAAAATATAATTTCAAGGTACCTCAAGGGAAGCAGTAAGTTCTTGCTTATTATAGACAGAATCTCGAGAAACTGACTCAGGTTCTTTCTGAGGTGTTCTCTCTACCTGAGTCACTCCAGTATTATTACAAGGACTCAAACTTGAGCTAAACCCCTTTGATGTTTTTATTTTTATGCTCCCGGTTTTTTTTGGTTGAGTGGTTGAACCACCTACATTGGTTTCAGGCACTGAATTGGCACTATCTTCTACTTTCTCACTAACCACCGGTTTTTCAAGACCAATATGCTGGCTACTCTTATCCGTATCACTATGCGTACGCACATCTGAAGAAGTCAACTGAGGTTCTAATGCCTTAGAAGGTTTAATTTTGACCTTCACCCGATTATACACCAATCTTCCTACTGGTTTATCAGTTACTCCAGTTGAACTGACAGATGGAGGTTTTTCGGGTTGTTCAGTTCCAGTTGAAGGTGTTTTTATATCCGCTCTTGAGTTTGTTTCATCCTTTTCAACATCACTGGGCCCTGATGTCTCTTCCGCACTCAAACTATCAGTGTTCGGATCAGCCTCTGTATTTCCAGCCTTAGGGGCCTTTTCAGAGTTTCGTTTCTTTCCACGCTTGCACTTCATGCTTAACAACTCTATTTCATTGAAAACCAAGAGATATATAATGAAAAATTTTCTCAACTAGACACACAATTTGCTATACAATATACATCATCCTTCACAGTTCACATTCGATTAGGTCCCCGTTAAACCAAGATTTGTGATTAATGGAGAATCACACAGGGTTTTAATTAATTTATATACAAAAACTAGTTCTTCCCACTAGTTTCTTAATTCTTATTACATATAATGTAGCTTTCGGAGATCTTTAAGTCATTATATACCTATCAGTTCATTCCAACGGCTGATATTTTCTATACATTCAAACAATCAAACCAAATAATCCGAATCTAGATTAAATTACTGATTTCAAATTGCACATCCAAAGAGAATCTAACGAAACATATGAAATTAACAGCAAATTCGTCATGAGATACACAAAGAAAGTCATAATTTTCAACAGAAGCAAAAACCCATCAGCTACACGTACTCAGGCCTTACAAACTACAAGAAACAAACAAGATCGAAAAAAACACTGAATTACACAGATCAAACAACGATATACAATCGAAATCAACAAAAAAGATGGATTTAAAGCAGCGAAAAGAGAAACCCTAGAGTGTTAAGGAAGTAATTAAGTCGAATTCGAAGATGAATTTGGGAAAGAATACAACCTGAAGGTGTCTAGTGTCACTGATTCTGCAACTTATACGTTTTGCATTCGAAACGACGAGTTCTGATTTTCAACAATTTTTCAATTTTTTTTTCAAGGGGAAAAAGGGTGAGGGATGAAAGGGGCTTTGAGTTGAGTGTACGGACTACGGAGGGGGAATGTTGTAAGTGTTTTTTGAAAGAACGGGCCGGGCTTTAAACTACGAGATGTACTGGACTTTTTGGCCCATTTTGATGGACTCATAATTTGGGTCCTTTGAGGATGTATATCAGTATACTAGTAACGTGCTCGCGCGATGTGATGAGTGCAACACTTTTCATTTCGGTACTCGTCTCTGGTTAATTTTATATTTTTTTATTATTTATTACAAAAGTTTATAAAGTTTTTTAAAAATTTTCTAATTAGCATCATTATTGTGTTGGATACATGACATAAGCGTTACATATGTCTTGTAACTAATAATTTAGCATTTAAATTATCAAGTACTAAAAAAACAATTGATGCAATAAAATAACACACGGAAAAAAATACAAGTCTTCAAATATAAAAGTTGAAAAGTAAAAGCTTAGTTGCAAACTACTTACAGCTAGAGATCAAATTTAGTCGTAAGTCGATCTCATCTTCATTGTTCATACACCATTTGTCATTAATAGGGCAAGAAATATCTTGTATTTCTAGTATAAAACCCGCGTGATGTGACAACAATAACAATTTACACATTAATACTCGTTTTTTATGGCTTATCAATCCTCTCGTTATACATTATATAGTATTTTTGCTAGTTTTCTTTTTAAAAACATCAATGTGATGTGTCTAAGGTTTAACTAAATACATTTCAAATGAGTAGTAAAAGATTAAGCTAAGGTTAAACTACATACATAAAGACCTAACACATTATTTTAGAAAAGCTAAGGGTAGGGTAAAAGATTATAAAGATTAGAGAATAAGTATAGCATTTAGAATACATGTTTACATCGGTCGCTGTGACCATTAGGAGTAATACGCTACCTAAGAAAACCTCTATACATTATGATCCTTAAAGATGTAATACGTATTTGTCAATTATGTTCTTAAATATTGGTAGTATAATTTAGTGTCTTTTAGAGTAAAAAGATTTGTTTCAAAAAATGAAATTAATCAAAATTTAGCGTCTTTTTTATTGTTTGCCAATTGTCCAATGAGCCATCGATAACCAAGATTCTCAAAGATAAGAAAAGGAGAAGTGTAAAATGTTACACCGTGTGATGATAAGTCTAACAAGTCACCTCCCATACTTTGAATAACAAAGAAACCAATATCATACGCTAGAAGAACCTGTACACCAAATGTGGATGTGTATTAATATTTTAAATGGTGTCGGAAAAGAAGAAGCATTACACAATTATATATAGTAATTTCCAGTGTTGTTAGGGTCGGATCGGACCGGCCGGTCCAACCGGGAATCGTAATGTGTACCAAACCGAGCAATAGTAGATCGTTCTGTGAGGTGAGAACCGGCCGGTCGATACCGAGTTGACGGTTGGACCGAGATTCGACGGTCTGCCGGTTGGATCGTTGGGCCTTGTTGGCTGTCGCATGCTCGCAACTCAGTTTCAAATCTCCGATTCACAGCTCCGAATCGCAGCTCCTTCTCTGGTCTTCGACTTCTCTGGTCTTCGCCTTCTCTTGTCGGTATTCGAATTCTCTGGTCGGTCTTCGACTTCTCTGTTTGTAGGGAAGAAGGAAGAAAAATAAAGAAGATAGAGAAGAGGGAACAAGAAAGAGGAATGAAGAAGATGAGATGATGACTAGTCTACAACACTAGTCATTTTACACAAAAAAGTAACAGACTTTTTGAGTTTTATTGCATTGAATTTATTTTTTTAAGTTTAAAAAATTTTATTTACATGTTACTTTGAAATTGTATTGTTTAACTTTGTATTAAACTAGCAAGCAACACCGCGTTTCGCGGCGGGTCTTGTGTTGTGTAATTTTCAATTAATACAAACTGTACCATTTTAGTATAAAAAATAAAAAAAATGCTAAGTGATTAGATAAAAATTGAAGCTCCAAATGAATGTATAATAGAAATTAAAATAAGAATTATAAAGCTTTTACCGTTAATACAACATCGACACGTTAAATAACCAGTGCAAATTGGCTTCGAACTTTAGATAAATAAAGAGGAAACCTAAATTGTGAATAAATCAAAGTCTAAAAAAACTATCACCAAAGGGCTTAGATTTATTGAAAAAAGAATATAAGCCGTTATATAAATTGAAGTCATTCAGAGGCCACACATGTAAAAATATAAAATTTTAAAATAGTATTTATGATTGTGCGTTTGGACTTCATTAACTTGTATGTTATAACGCATGAATCCGTTATTAATGAAATTTATTACGACACATAGATAAAATAGTCACGCCACAACCGTATATTCAAGAATGAAACATTATCCATCAAAATTTATAAGAGAAAAATAAAATACGGCCGGAAATAATTATAACAACTAAAAAATAATATATTCTCTTTAATGAAATAAAAAGAAGATAGTACTCGGGATTTTAATATAGTATATTATTTACATTTTTTATAATAGATAAAAATAAAAATAATTGATCATAATCGAAACATGTGTGAGAGAAGAGAGATGCGAAGGTGTACTGTCAGAAAATGTAAGAGCAAAAAAGTCAAAAAGATGTGTACATATTGACTTTGCGTAGGAGAATTTGTACATATTGAGTATATGCATTGAAATGTTGTATACGGTGCATCAACACTTTGCAGTTTGGTTTTTCAAGTTATAGTAATGTCCATTAAATATGTGGAAAATTTTGTATACACACACACATACATATATGTATGTATATGTATGTATATGTATGTATATGTATGTATATGTATGTATATGTATGTATATGTATGTATATGTATGTATATGTATGTATATGTATGTATACATATACATATATGTATGTATATGTACATATATGTATGTATACATATACATATATGTATATATACATATACATATATGTATATACATATATGTGTATATATATATATATGTATATATGTATATACATATATGTATATATACATAATATGTATATGTATATGTATATGTGTATATGTATATATATATATATACATATATACATATATATATATATATATATGTATATAGGGGAGAGATCAAATGAGAACTCGTTTTTTTGTCAGAACTCTAGGAACCAATCTCAACCACTAGTTTTTAATGGCAAAATTGTAATTAACAAAAACATATTTAAAAAATTTATAAATCAAAAAATAACATAAAAATAAAAAAAATAAAAACACAAAAATGTTCCCCAACTTTCCCTCTTTTATAAAAAAATATAAAAATTTTTATAAAAAATAAAAAAATCCCTTTTTTTAACGAAATTCGTTTTACACATGTGTAAATCCAGTACTACACATGTGTATAACTAGATTTACACATATGTAAACAACGGATGTACGATTTTTTTAGAAAATTATATCAATATGGTAGGCGTTGGAAAGATAAAAAAATACTGAATTTTATAGT